>JANFCV010000378.1:0-177197 GCA_024500475.1 Phthorimaea operculella | reverse complement strand
AATAGCAATTATGAGGTGGCGTGGAAGATCCTTACCGACCGGTATCGAAACAAGCGCCTGATTGTAGACAGGCTGTTAGACCAGTGGCTGTCAATACCAACCATAACGCGAGGTACGGACCTCCGCGAGAAAATCTTCCACCCAGTCAGTGTCGCGGTCAGCGCACTAGAGCGACAGGGTTTGCCAGTGGCGGGCTACGGTTATATCTTAGCTACGGTCCACACAGTGCTTCGCCGCCTGCCGAGCGAAATGGTCGCTCGATTCGAGCAGCTACATGGGGGCAAGTCCTCGGACCACCTCCCGACCTACGAGGATCTGAAGTCGTTCCTCGAGGCCGAAAGCAGGCGAGTGGACGTCCAGGCTGGTGAAGCCCTCGCAAGGAGACCTCTGCCCTCGCCACCCGGAACGGCCGGGTGCACCGGCGCGAGGCAACAGTAGGCAACCCAGGCGGTACAACACCGCATTGGAATCAGGGTGTGCCTACTGCAGGGAGACAGGCCACGGGGTGGCAGCGTGTCAGGAGTTTGCTGCGCAGCGGGTTCAGAGGAGACGGGTGTGGCACAGCAGAGGCGTTGGTGTTTTCGGTGCCTGGGGCCGCATCAGGTGCGCGAGTGCCCTTCAAGCACCAACTGTAGGTACTGCCAGGGTGCACACCATCCGCTGCTCTGCATGAATCGCTCCGGAGGCGCCGGGGGCAGCGCTGGATCGGATCAGAAGGGAGCCTGCCCACCAAGGGAGGGAGCAACGCCCCACCCTCCAAGGAGGAGCCCACCTCCGCATCGGTCACAGGGACAGGCAAGGGGACGTCAACAGACGGAGCCCACTTACCCAAGGACGTGGGGACGATCCCCACCACGGCAGCAGGTGCCGGATTGGGGAAGAGCGGCACAGGAACGTGGCCAAGGACACCCATCCCAGGTACGGGATTCAACGGGCGGGTGTCAGGGGAGCACTAGGCAGCCACCAGGGTACATGCAGTATTCTGCGGGCTTGAGCCACCTGGTTGGGTCTCAAGACCCACGCATGCCCCGCCTATGCCTGAGTACCCGCGGCTACAGGCGCAACCTCGGTACGGACGTTTGCCGTCGGGGTACTATAGAACTCCAGCCATGGCCTTTATGGGCAGACCTCCTACCAGCAGGAGTGGGACCCATACACAGGTTTGGGTAGTGAGGATACCCCGCGGGACGCGGCCTCACCGCGTTTAGATTCCCGCTAGGTAATCGCCGCCTACTCATCAGCTTCGGCTCCCGTCCAATCACGGTACTTTTGCCAACGGCTAAGATTTGGGTATGGGGATACGGTGGCCGGACCATTCAAGTAAGAGCCCTACTGGATACAGGGGCTCAGGGATGTATTGTATCGAGTAAGCTGGTGAGTAGGCTAGGCCTAAATGTACGGCCAAGTGAGGATGAAGCTGTAGGCATCGGGGCCTAAATGTGCCTGACATTCGGGGTCAGACGAACTTTGAGTTCACATTAGGTAGCACATGTACAGGGTCAGCTATCAAGTCTCAGCCGTGGTGCTGGATGAAGTGGTTGGGAAACTCCTCAGGTTAGGTTACCACCAACGGTACGAGGGTTAACCACAGGGTTGGAGTTAGCTGATCCTGATTTTGATACTCCTGGTACGGTGGACGTACTTCTCGGGTCAGACGTCCTCGGGAGATTATGGTGCGGTAGGAAGAAGGTACTCCAGGAAACTGGTTTGGTGGCCGTAGATACCACAGGGGTATGTTGTTTTCGGCCCAGTTTGGAGACCCAGGACCTACCAGAAGGGGATCCGGTCCTCTATGGTAGTGTGCTGTCATAGTTGCTGCAGAGGTTTTGGGAGTCTGAAGAGACGCCCACGGCGGACAGACGGAAGCCAGAGGATGACGAGTGCGAGTTGTTCTATCAATACAACACTGCGAGATGCCCGTCAGGCAGATTCGTGACCAGGCTACCTTTTCTCCCAAACCGCCCCGCTTTAGGTAGTTCGCGACAGCTCGCGGAACGGAGACTACTCGGAATGGAGCGGAAGATGAGGCGAGACCCAGCACTTCGGCAGAAGTATATAGAATTCATGCGGGAATATATTCAATTGGGCCACATGTCGGTGTCCAGCCTGGATTGGAGGTGTGTCGAGCATTATTACATTCCACACCTGGCTGTCTTGAAGTCACCTGAGGCGAAAATACGGGTGGTGTTTGACGGTTCTGCTCCTACCTCGAATGGTGTGTCTGTGAACCAATGTTTGCACGCGGGTCCTAAATTGAACCGGGACATTGTGGACATTCTCACAGACTTTCGTTTACACCAGGTAGCGTTCGTCGCAGACGTCAAAATGATGTTTCGCCAAACCATGATACATCCGGATGACCGTCGGTATCAGCTGATTTTGTGGCGAGAGCCCAGATGAGCCGATGGTCACATACGAACTTAACACGGTGACGTATGGACTTAAGCCAAGTCCGTATTTGGCAGTACGTACGCTGCGAGAGTTGGCCGCACAGGAAAGGGTAAGATATCCTCGAGCCGCAGCAGTACTGGATCGCGACGTCTACGTGGACGATATCTGCACGGGTGCTGATAGCGTGGAGCAGGCGCTAATTCTACGAGACGAGTTGATCGCGATCATGGGTTCAGGAGGTTACGAGTTGCGGAAATGGTTGTCCAGTTGCCCAGAGCTCCTGGCCGGTTTGCCAGGCGAGTTCCATCAGGACCCGCACCTCTTTGAGAACCCGGACAATCCAAACACGTTGGGCATCCTCGGGGTGCAATATAGGCCAACGCATGACGTATTCACGTACAAGATCGAGCCCGACCTTTTGGAGAAAACTTGGACTAAGCGGTCGGTACTGTCGACAATCGCTAGAACGTTCGATCCTAACGGATGGATCGCCCCGGTTACGTTCATGGCGAAGTGCTTTTTGGTTGTGGCTAGCCAACTTAGGATGGGACGACCAACTCTCCGGAGAGTTGTTGAAGGATTGGCTCAAGTTTGTGACCACCTTACCAGGGATTGTGCACATCGCGATACCCCGCAAGTTAGTCCCATCGGTGGGATGTAAGGCTACCCTACATGGGTTTTGTGACGCCTCGGAGCGAGGGTACGCGGCAGCTGTATACCTTCGGACAGCAAGTTCAACGGGAACTGTGCACGTGCGTCTGGTTATGGCCAAAAGTAAGGTGGCACCAGTCAGAACTAGATGGACCATCCCCAAATTGGAATTGGCAGGGGCAGCTCTTCTAGCGCGCTTGCTAAATCATGTAACCTGCAATCTGCGTGGTACCATCAACTTGATGAAACGGTGTACGCGTGGACTGACAGTCGGATAGTTCTGTGCTGGTTGCAGACGTCGGTACATACACTTGAGGTTTTCGTGGCAAATCGGGTGTCACAGATTACGGGGTCGGAAACTCCGTTAGTGTGGAGGCACGTACCGGGAGAATGGAACCCAGCGGACTGCGCTTCGCGCGGGTGCAGGGCACCTGATTTGGTGAGTCACCCACTGTGGTGGGGACCTCAATGGCTGACTGAGTCGCCGCAGGAATGGCCATTCAACGAGTGCAGGGCGCCGCTTGGGCCACCTGATCGAGGTTTGCGAGTGAACGTGGGGCAACTCGTACCGAAGCCTAACCCAGCTTTCTTGCTGGAACGGTATAGCTCCTCGACAAACTTCTTGGGGTGACAGGTTGGATCAAACGGTTCGTGAACAACTGCAGGAAGCCTCAAGCAGAACGGAACTTTACACCTGTCCTCTCGCCTGCGGAACGGAATGCGGCTCTATGCTCATTGGTTAGAGTCGTCCAGGCGGAACATTTTGAAGAGGAGGTCAGGCTGCTCAGGGATGGACGTGGAAAGCTGAAGGGAGGAATTGTGCGCCTCAACCCATTCCTGGATGAGCAAGGTATGCTCAGGGTTGGAGGCAGACTTCGAACGCTAGCCTGCCCTTTTCGGCTCGGCATCCACTGTTACTTCCAAAAGGGGACCCTTAGTTGAGCTCTTAGTCAGGGATCGTCATGAGAAAAACTCGCACGCGGGCTGTAATGCGCTATTGGCCATCCTACAGCGCGAGTTCTGGATCTTATCGGGACGACGAACGGTACGTAGCGTTGTGTTTAGGTGCTTGCCTTGTTACCGCTTGAAGGCAGCCACAATGCAGCCACAGATGGGAGATCTCCACCGGACCGGGTGACGGAGGCCTGGACGTTTGCAGGTGTGGGAACGGATTTCGCAGGCCCTTTCATGGTGAAGGCATCACGCCTGCGGAACGCAAAGTCTATCAAGGCGTACTTGTGCGTGTTCGTGTGCCAGCCACCAAGGCCGTCCACTTGGAGCTCGTGGCCGACCTTCTACGGAGGCCTTTTGGCAGCGCTGGAGAGATTTACGTCGCGACGAGGGCGACCAGCGCTGATCAGGTCGGATTGTGGTACCAACTTTAAGGGTGCTGATCGGTGTATGAAGAAATTGTAACGTTCTTAAGGGAGAACGAAGAAGCCATCAGCACGGGCCTCCCGTCAGGGCATTACCTGGGTGTTCGATCCACCAGCGTGCCCTCACTGGGGTGGTATTTTTGAAGCGGTTGTAAAGTCCGCTAAGACGCATTTGTTGCGCGTTGTAGGGTTAACAATTTTGACTTTCGAGGAGCTGGCGACCGTGTTTTGTAAAATTGAGGCTGTACTCAATTCGCGTCCTTTGTGTCCGCTCAGCTCAGACCCAAATGATTTAGAGGCCCTGACGCCAGGGCATTTCTTAATTGGCCGCCCACTTAACGCCTTGCCGGAATATCCCTATACGGAGGTGAATAGCAATCGTTTGTCGCGTTATCAGTTGTTGCAGCAAATGACTCAAAACTTTGGGAAGCGTTGGTCGCTTGAGTACTTGCACATTCTGCAGCAACGCCTTAAGTGGACGGACAGGACTGAACCCCTGCATTGGGGATCTCGTTCTGGTTAAGGATGCCAACCTACCGCCACTGCGTTGGCGCCGGGGCGCATTCTCAACCTGTTTCGGGTAGTGATGGCACTCCTCGAGTTGCAGAAGTTCAGGTGGGGATTCAGTCCTTAAGCGAGCAGTAGCTACATTATCACGCCTGCCATGCATAGAGCGGACCGATGGGTCGGTCCGGGGCGGGTGAATGTTTAGTTTTCGTATAAATGGGCGCGCGGTGCTGGCAACACTGTCCTGTCATTCACGTCCTCTGCCGTCGCTCGCTTGGTTGATGCGAATTGTAATTATAAATGGTGTAATTTAGTGTGCTTTCGGTGTTCTCTCGTGTGGTTTTCCTGTTCGGTGGGGAAGTGAACCGTGTATTTGGTTCCGGCGCTTGATTTGATTCAGTCGGTCGATAACCACGCGGCCGTCGGAAAAATAACCTACTTTAGTCACCCGCGCGTCCAGTGTCCTTGGTTCGCGTATTGTACAGTAAAATGTTGTTGTCGCGAGCAGTGGTCGGAGAGAAATCTTTGTTACTGTGTGTTAAACATTATTTGATGTCGAACTATGAACAATAGTACTCAAGTTTGTGAAACTTGTTGGACGGAGTACCACGCGAGCTGGTGCCCGGGTGCAGTAAGTCTAGTACCTAAGTCCCAATCCAAAAGTCTTCCTCAAACCTGATACCTATTTTCCTGTCAAAACTAGACTTACAAGGAAACGACGGCGTCATCGTTCGCTCGGTAAGCAATTCGTTGCTGGGCCCTGTTTAAGTAGATTTTGGAAACAAGAATTTCTCGGCCGGAAACTTTCCGGAACAAAATTCTCTCATTAAATTTATTTTATTTAGCTATAGTAAAGAGCACTACGAATCGTAGTCAAATGTTGTTCCGAGGCTGATCGACCATTTAGTTTTAGATTTTAAGATAACTTTAATTTGCTTCCACTGCGCTAAGATCAGCTTCGGAATCAAACAACTGATGTAACTCAGTTGAAACGTCGGGATTCCAGGTAAATCGCTTATTTACCTAAAAAGCTATCGCGATAAGACCCGTTAAAGTAAATATTATGTGTGATCGGTAGATTATTTACCGAATATTCGTATTCAGCTGAAAATTGGAAAAATTAAAGAAATCATGCTGTTTTTTGCCGTGTAATGTCTGCTTAGAATACCATCGTCCTAATGGGAACTTTCTAATGACAGTTCTGAATCAGCGCCTAAATGTCACACCCGACGTGTAGTGCTAAGCTGAGAAAGGTTAAACCAACCAATGGGGTAGAAATGGTAGAATACAAAACTGGAGAACTCTCTCTCTCTCTCTCTCTCTCTCTTTCTTCGTGTGGGACACCGAGTTGTTCAACGACTCGATAAACCCTGGCATTAAAGTTTTTTAACCGCCTACTGCAAGTAGCATGCCTCTGACATGGTTGTGTAACGACCGCCATCATAGACAGCAACCGGGACCGACGGCTTAGCGTACCCATCCGAAGCACAGAATCATCTTGCTTTCGGACTATCAGGTGGTTCAGCCTGCAATGTCCTATCCAGACTGGGAACAAATTCACAAAGTGATAATTATCAACTTTGTGAGTGACCCCACCGGGAATTGTACTGGAGAACTAAAGGCGCCACTTTCAAGTGTGCCTTTTTTCTGTGATTAGTTGAAAATGTGTCAATGTCAAATGGAATTACTGCTTGTTGGTTGGCGTAACGTCATTTAGGCACACTGACGCCTGCTGACATCTGCAATAAGCTTTGAGTATATTCAGCAAATTCAATATTCGGCATCACACGGCAAAGATTTGTGAAAGATATGTATTATATACTTATTTATGAATCAATTTCTGTCAAATATTCGGCTAAACGTTCGGTCGGTATTTTATGTACCGAAAACATATTCGTTTTCGGTAAAGACTAAGTTCGGCCCATCTCTAGTACGATTACCAAGCGAAAAATTGGTCAGAATAAGATTCTGTTATACATTTATTCGTATTGGATGTCCGAATTAGAATTGCTAATAGATGGTTTGAGACCATGATCTCATAGGTTAATAGGCACCAAATAGTTCTTTTTTTACATACATACAAATTATCACGCACATATCCCTTGCGGGTAGGCACAGCGTAAACGGCCGTAAAATACGGTCATTATTATACGTCTAACAAATATTTGAGGGCCGTCTAGGCTATTGTCGTATATTACTATAGAGACAGGTTGTCAGCCTGTCGCCTAAAAATTCAAACACATGAAACCCTCGAGTTCCTTAGTCGCTTCTTACGACATTCACAGGAAAGAAATGGTGATGCTATTCTGCCGGCATCACACGGCTGTATAGAAGGTCCAAATCAATCTGTCGATGAATAGCTACTCTGAAAAGTTTTTCAGTTATTATGTAGAAACACACCCTAACTAAAACATGTTTTCATCACTGAATTAAAATTACCTTACATAAATATAGCCTTATCTTATGACGTGAACTCTTTGGGTTGTTATTGTAGGTAGGTGGTGTCACCGCCACCATGCGGTTGACCATAGTTAACAGATTTTCAGCCGATATAAAACTCTACGTCGCCTTTACGAAACACCTGAGTGGACTATGGGTGGCAGTATTCTTAGCCGCTACCACACATCAAAATATGGAAACATTTTATCATATTTCGGCCATATTATTTGGGGAATGTTGTTTCTTATCATGTCACCAACCTATCGTAAGTTTTCAATATCGGTCAGTAACATTTCACCTTAACTAAGTAGGAAGTAGGTTATTGATATGATAACAATATTTTACATTTAAACGTTATGTCTGTTACAAAAATCACCATACTTATCAATAACAATATTAACATCTCTTTCGTGAAGCCCAAAGCTTTATATGAAACTATATATTATTTTTATGGTGCCGTAAGCAAAGAGTGAAAAAAAAACGGATCCCTACTTTACTGAGATTTCGCAGTCTGTCTGTCCATCTGTAACCCTGCTTTATCTCACTCATAAATCAAGAGTTAAAATTTTCACAATGCCGTTTCTGTTGTCACTAAAACAAAAAATATCATCACTCCCGGTATAGGTTTCCCATACAAAAAGTGATTTTTGCTTGATTTTGTCTTATAATGGTTCGGAGGCTGTATCTGATGAACGGAGTTGAAATGTTCACAAAACTTGTATTACAGTTTGCTGCTTTGTAAATACTAAAAAATATATACCTATACGGTTACATTTTCACTCACAAACTGAACAACTTTTGTTAGAAATTTTTCTTCGAAATATTAAAAAAAAAATTCGGACCTCCCATACTAAGTGACACACTTTTTCAGAACTTTTGTATGGGAGATCCAAATTTTTTTTTCATATTTCAAAGTTTCAAACAAAAGTTGTTCAGTTTTGTGAGTAGATCACACCCTCAAGAGATTTGTACTTAATTAAATGTAACCCTATTTATAGTGGGCCATAATACAGTAAACGTGATTTTTATACATAATGGTACGACGGCAACCCTTCATGTGCGAGTCTGACTCTCACATGGCCGTTTTTTTTGCGCAGCTAAGTTGTTTATTTTGGCAGGCTGTGTCAATGTCGAAGTCAATATGTAAGATTCTGACGCTTACATAATGACCCGTGCGTATACAGACGAAAAGCAGTATACAAATTGTCGGCACGACATCCGGCAATATGACTTTGAAATGAACGTTGCTTAAACGTCAACGTGGTGATCATATTAGGGTGACCATGATTAAGAAAAAAACGATATTTATTCATTTACATAATATTTACTTGAGTATCTTCGACGGTCACATTTAAACTGTTTGATAGATATATTTATTTACAATCATAGCTCGTTCATCACATCATCATCACTTTGTCCGATTCGAAGCGGCCTGCATCCAGCATTTCCCCGCGGACTTGACCAGATCGTCTGTCCATCTCGCGGTGGGCCATCCTGCTGCGCCTCCCGGTACGTGATCTCCACTGAGAATTCCCCTGCTCCACTGATTATCAGTCCTTCAAGCAATGTGGCCCTGGTCTTTGCCGCTTCAGCTTATTATCTCGAATAATTAACCTGTCCCAACCGTTGATTCAAATCAGATGATATGATTGGTTTAGTGACGACGCACTTCTTAGCGATTTTCATTTTAATTCGCATAAAGGACAAAGCGACAAACAAGTCTATCGCTTTTCTTATAATCATAAATCGATCCTTCAATTGATACAATAGATACAAAAACCTGCCCACCGTGCCCGCAACTTTCGTCAATTTCATTTAGTATATCGAAGTAGTCCTAGTGCGTACTGTCGGACTACAATAATTGTACTTTTTGTAATTAGTAATCCTACAGCAATGTTCATTACGACGTAGCGAGCACCAGAACTAATACTCGTCCCTAGTCCGCCGAATATCCGTGGCCATGGACGTCCTACCACTTTTTAAGTGTTAAGTGACCTCGATAAATTTCTGGTTTGTCCATGGGGTTCTAACCAATCCCTTACGAGTTCCATAACACTTTTTAAAAGTTCTCAACTAAACTTCCCCTTAATCTCTTATTGTCACTGGTAACATAGTAATTTTATTTACAAGATTTCCATTTACACATTTACACCTCCTGCACTGTTACTACTTTACTGTACGCCATATTTATTGTTTTGCGATTACAGCGCCACCGTGGCGGAATTCAGTACTAGTTCGTACATATTGCCGGGCATTATGCCACGGCAAAAGGTCGTTTTTTTGGCGGTACACATAATGTCGACGGTATACATACGTCAGATGGAAATATGCAAACGGCTTTTCGTTTGTAAACACACGAGCTATTATGTAGAAGGCAGATTTTGACATATTGACTTCGACATCAATATTTGCATCGTATTAACACCAATAGTAATTCCAACCTAAAATATCTCAGGCTCTGAATACCAAATTTACACTCCTAGTGATAGGTATCCTTTACCTTTACAGCCACAACAGTCCACTGATGAAAATGGGCCTCCCCTTCTGGGGGGCATTGCCATACTCACCACGCTTGGCCGGCGGATTGGCGAGCTTAGTGCGCGATGTTTTTTTTATTCACAAGGAACGCTGCTGCCCATTCCCTGGGTAATTGACCCTTAGTCGCTTTTTACGACTCCACGGGTAGAAATGGGGTGACTCTATTCTAAGCCGGCATCACACGACCATAGATGGGTATGCAATTTTTGGAAAACTAAAAATAACCTATTTTCAAAAACTTAGGTCTTACAAGGTAACTTAAAAACTTCACACAAACACTTCACTAATATCTATACTACAACTAAGTAGGTATGGCATCTATCACTGTATGTGAGTTTGTCTATGACAAGTAGTAAACGCACACTGCGTCGTGTCGCACTGAAGTTAGTATAATCTAAGAGCTGATTGACGCTATTCGTTTAATTCATCATCTTCCAGCAATTAACCCAATAACTTGGGGTCGGCACAACATGTTTTGTAGGAACACAAAATCATATTGCTAAAGGATTTGGCTGACCGGCCGCCTGCCTAACGTCAAGCTCCTTGGTAACGCTATCGTAGGTGGTATTACCGCCACCATTCGGTTGACCATGGTCGGCAAATATTGTAGCCAAAGTTAAGAACTCTACGTCGCCTTTTACGAAAAACCCCGAGTAAAATAGGATACAGTATACAGTAGTATAGGCAGATAGTAGTTGGGAGGGACAACTTAGTTTTTAGTGGAAACTTTTGAATATTTTCCTAATAAATAAACAGCTTCAAAACTAAGCGTTCAGCTCTTGGACTATCATGCATCGAATGATAAGTAAAACAAACTTATAACGGACGGAGTTATCGGGCCACTAAAATGTAGAATATTTTTCTGATTAGGATTAAAGTACGGCCTTTCGAATAGGCCACATTTGACAGTTGTCAAACCCATACTAGAAGACATTCAATTCAATTTCTTGTTTTGTGGCGTTTTCATTGTGATTTCGCCAGTGTCATAGTTTGTTTCGCTATGCTAGTTAGTTTTAGGTTGGCGCTGATCACTTATACTGTGATTTCGCCAGTGTCAGTTATTGGTTTTGGCTCAACTACTTGTACTTTGACTTGCAAGGGGAACCAAAAGCCACAATTTTGTTTATTTTGGGGGTGTCTCAAAACATTTCTTTCTGTTGAGTTGGATAGCGGATGGTAGGATGGGGGCTAAAGTCTAATATTATTGATATCAATATAATTACATAGAATTTGGAAGGATGAGGAGTTCACATGGGAAAGTAGCGAATTGAGGTCGGGCGGGGAGTATCAGGGGTAAGAGATCGTAGAGGGACAGAGGGAAGCGAGGGTATTAAAGAAGATGTGGTCCGGGAGCCTTCATCCAATCCACATCACAGACCGATGAATCCTTAACGAATTTTAGCGAGGTGGACGGGGTGCAGGAGGCAAGCCGTAGCCTGCAGATTGTGGCTAACACGCTTGCTGGCGTTACGGTGTTTGAAAACCAGGGACTTGGGGAGATGGAACCCTGGATCGAGGCGTAGTGTTTTTCTTTTTCGGAGCTAGTGCGTTTCCATTGTGCCTCCCAATGGCAGAATAGGCGTTTTTTTGCTAAGGGCATTAAGTCGCAAGAGTACACTATATTATACGGACAGCCTGACTCGGTAGCTTCCTTGGCGCAGTTATCAGCGACTAGAAGACATGTCTACAATGATAAATTTACCTTATGTCATAGCGATAACATGATTTTGACAGCTGTCAAATATGGCCTATTCGGAAGGCCGCATGTAGGTACGTTTAATGATCTCTACCAGTGTAGAGACGCAAAAATTCAAAGGGCTAAAAACGCCGTTTCTGACCACAAAACAAGTAATGCTACGGAGCAGTCGCTGAACCTTACATAAAGTCTGAAAACATTCCGATACCGCGTTTTAAAAACCTAGTGCCGCCATCTGTCGGTGAATTTGGGATTTAGCGACAAGTATTCTCCGACAGGCGAAAAAACGCTGTAGGCTGTAAGGTATTAACGAAAACAAATGAAACGTACATTATAATTTGAAAATAGTTTATTAAAAAAATGGTTAGTGTACCTAGTTTTTCATTGTCCGTTTTAAATCATTACGCAAACTTACATAAAAATAATTGCTATGATAGTTAGTTCAGGAGCCCTATGAAAATTCATTAAAAGAATGAATAAACAAATCAACTAAAATTTTTACAATATTTAATTTTTTTGGTAATATAATAATTTTTAAAAGCTGAAATACTTAATCTACATAACTGAATATTGAATTTCGCAGAATGCAGCATGACATTCTAAGAATTAATTTCAAAGAGTTCCTGAACTAACTTTCACAGCAAATATTTTTATGAAATATTTTTTATCAGTGTTTGCTTTTTTCTGAGTCGATGTCCAACGCGAGGTAATTTTGTATGAACGGTGGGCCGTTTTCTTTGCCACGTAAAGGAGCTCTATAACTGAAATGTGATTTCTGAAATCGTGCATCGAAATCCGCAACGACCGGTCTAACCACTCATATCACACATTCTACTACTCGAATTTTGTAAATGTGTAGAATGTAGGGTGTGTGTAGTGATTAGGGTGTGTGCAGGGGTTTTTATAGCGGAAAGTGTGCTTGAGCACAATTAATAGCACACTTCCGTATACGTAAATTCAAAATTAGAGCTCCTAAATTGAAGCGCACAAAGCAGCAGTACGGTTCTTGCCTAGGTCATTAATTAAATACAAAAGTTGTATGCTTAAAATTAATTGTACAATAATATATATGCTAGAGTTATTATCAAACCAAACTATAGATTACGTTATTGATTGCTACATTACGAGTATATGTAGGTACTTAATCTAATGTTAGGTTTAAAGATCTCTCCAGCTGTAGTTATAAAATTACGCAAAAATATAACCGTCCTTGATAGCTGTTAAATATGGCCTATTCGAAAGACTGCATGTAGATACGTTTAATGATCTCTACCAGCGTAGAGACGCAAAAATTCAAAGGCTAAAAACGCCGTTTGACCACAAAACACGTAAGTAATGCTACGGAGCAGTCGCTGAAACTTACATAAAGCCTGAAAACATTCCGATACCGCGTTTTAAAAACCTAGTGCCGCCATCTGTCGGTGAGTTTGGGATTTAGCGACAAGTATTCTCTGACAAGCGATTAAACGCTTTAAGACATTGAGGAAAACAAACGAAACGTACATTAAAATTGCAAGTAGTAAAAATAAATGGTTTAGCTTTTCATAGTTCGTTTTACATCCTTACGTAGAAACTTACATAAAATAATTGCTATGAAAGTTAGTTCTGGAGATTTATGAAAACTCATTCAAAGAATGAATAAACAAATCAACCGATATTTTTACAAGATTAATTTTTTTTTGGTAATATAATAATTTTTGAACACCCCAAGTATATAATGAAAGCTGAAAAAACTTAGTCTAAATAACTGAATATTGAATTTCGTAGAATGCAGCATGAAAATTCTAAGAATTAATTACAAAGAGCTCCTGAACTAACTTTCATAGCAAATATTTTTATAAAATATTTTTTAAATCTCTGTTTGCTTTTTTCTGACTCGATGTCCAACGCGGGGTAATTTTGTACGAACGGTGGACCGCTTTCTTTGCCACGTACAGGAGCTCTGTTTATGAAGTGTGATTTCTGAAATCGTGCATGGAAATGCGCAACGACTGGTCTAACCACTCATATCACACTTTATACTACACGAATTTTGAAAATGTGTAGGATATGTAGTCTGTGTGTAGTGATTAGGGTGTGTGTGCAGGGATTTTTATAGCAGAAAGTGAGCTTTTAGCACAATTAATAGCACACTTCCGTATACGTAAATTCAAAATTAGAGCTCCTAAATTAAACGCACAAAGCAGCAGTACGGTACATGCCTAGGTCATTAATTAAATACAAAAGTTGTATGCTTAAAACTAATTGTACAATAATACATATGCTAGAGTTATTATCAAACCAAAATATAGAATACGTTACTGATTGCTACATTATTATGTATGTACTTAATCTAATGTTAGATTTAAAGATCTCTACCAGCTGTAGTTATAAAATTATATTAACTGCACGTAGGTAGAGACGCAAAAATACAACGGTCCTTGATAGCTGTTAAATATCGCCTATTCGAAAGACCGCATGGTACGTTTAATGATCTCTACCAGTGTAGAGACGCAAAAATTCAAAGGAGCGAAAACTCCGTTCCTGACCACAAGACACGTAAACGGAGTAGTTAGTACGGCTCTCAGCTGGTAGAGGAACCATCTGGTGAAATCATGTCTTGGCATGGTGAAGCCATATGTGAAGTTTCAGGAAAGGGTTATTCCCTGCTTCCCCTTTCTTGTCCCTTTTATGACACATTTCAGTTATCTTTGTTTTTTCGAAATTGAAAGATATAGAAAAATTTGTCAAGTAAGAAATATTCTTTATAAAATTGTCTACAAACTGTTTGTCGATGCTGATAGGGACTCTATAGTTTTCGAGTTATGCTTGAGAAATCATCATTTTTTGAAGGTGACTTCCAGTTTGAATTAGCCATACTACCATGCGATAGAATATTCTCAAACTTGTTATTGGCTTTGTTAGTTAGGTAGTTCAAAGAAACCTGCAGACAACACTTCAATCACGCCTGTGGGGATGGGGAGGGAGCAAAGTTTATTTTTCCGAGCTGAACTTGAGGATTCTGACTCTGCAATGTGACACGAGTAGATTGAGCATCATTCTCGAATATATCAAAGACGGAGTGTTCATTTCGAACGCTTCTTTGGTTATTTCACAAAAATAAGTGAAATAAGAAAAATATGTTTCGTTCTCATTCAAACGCTGTTTTCTTCATGACCTGAGACATATTACTAGATAATAACACATATAAAGACATATCACCCGAATTATAAAGCCATATTTTATTTTCGAAAATATTAGAAAATCACCTAGCCTATAGAAGCTTAAAATATTTTTAAAAGTGTTAGTAGCTGAAAAATTTCAAATTATTTGTATGCAAAATAAGATTACTACCGCAAACGTATATTTTCATTCAGCTAAACCATTCCAGATAGAGAAATGCCCGCAAAGGAAAAGTTGTTTATAATGAAGAGTTGTTTTTTCTGATATATAGAAATTGAAGGTCTGGAGTACTTGATGTGGAACATCAACAGCCCAGCTAAACTATTCGAGATACTGTAATGTCTTCTTAAACATCAAGTACTCCAGATCCTCAATCTTTATTCCAACAAAACTACCTTTCAGTATAAACAACATTCCTATGAGGCATTTATCTGGAATGATGAAGGACAATTGAGAAATATAAGTTTGCGGTTGCAATCTTATTTTTGCACACAAAATCTATGAACTTGAAATTTTTCCAGCTACAAACATAACTATGTAAAAATATTTAAGCTTCCGTCCGTAGGCTAGGTATTTTCTAATATTTTGGAAAATAAAATATGGTTTTATAATTAGGGTGAGTATGTCTTCGAGTATGTGTTATTATCAAATAAATATGTCTCAAGGTCATGAAGAAAACAGAGTTTGAATGAGAACGAAACATTTTTTTCAAATTTCATTTAATATATTTATATTTTTGTATGAAATGTACCAAAAGCGTCCTGCAGAAATGAATACCTGTCCTTGGTTTATTCGAAAATGATACTCAATTCTCGTGTCACATTTACTTAAGGAGTCAGAAGTCATCAAGTTCAGCTCGGAAAAATAAACTTTGCCTCCCCACCCCACAGGCGTGATTGAGTGTTGTCTCTGCGGATTTCTTTGAGACTACCTAACAACAACAGCCAATAGCAAGTTAGAAAAATATTCTATCACATGGTAGTTATGGCTAATTCAGAGCTGAAGTCACTGTCAAAAATGATGGGTTCCTAGAAGCATAACTCGAAAAGTATAAGTCCTATCAACATCTACACCAAGAACAATTATGTAGACAATTTTATAAGGAATATTTCTTACCTTGACAAATTTCTCCTATCTTTAATCGTTTCGAGAAAAATAAAGATAACTGAAATTTGGGACATAAAAGGGGGTAAAGGGGAAGCAGGGGTCCAACTTGCTTCCCTTCTTTTCCTGAAGCTTACACATGTAAGCTACACACATGCCAAGTTTCATGATTTCTGCCAGATGGGACCATACCTCCATACAAACTGCCAATTAAGAACTCGGACTAAGTCGGTGAAGCTTACATAAAGCCTGAAAACATTCCGATACCGCGTTTTAAAAACCTAGTGCTGCCATATGTCGGTGAGTTTGGGATTTAGCGACAAGTATTCTCTGACAAGAGATTAAATGCTTTATGGCATTGAGGAAACCAACAAAACGTACATCATACATTTGCAAATATAGTATAGTTTTTTATAACTTCGGTAGGTACATAAAAATAATTGCTATGAAAGTTAGTTCAGGAGCTCTATGAAAACTCATTCAAAGAATGAATATAAACAGATTCACTTACATTTTTACGAGTTACTTTTAATCAATTTTTTTTAAAACTCTATCACCCCTAGTACATAATGAAAGCTGAAAAAGCGAAGTCTAAATAGCTGACAATTGCGTTTCGCAGAATGCAGTAGAGACTTGCCGTATACGGGGAGTAACAAAAAGAGTAAAACAAGCCGAAAGGATGTCAAGGTACTTATGAAACTGAACAATTTTCCCCATGGAATATGGGTCGAAATATGGAAAAAAATTGGTTCCTTCCATGCCAAATTGCCCATCAGCAGATTGATTTACTAATTAAAGTAATTGTTTTTTTCGAACCCATTTTACATGGAGAATGTTGTTCAGTTTCATGAGTACCTTGACCTCCTTTCGGCTTGTTTATACTCTTTTTTCTTACTCCCGGTATCATACTAAGAAAGAATTTTCAAACAGCTCCTGAACTAACTTTCATAGCAAATATTTTTTTTATCAGTGTTTGCTATTTTCTGAATCGATGTCAGATGCAGGGTAATTTTGTATGGGTGGGCCGTCTTCTTAGCCACGTACAGGAGCTCTATTTCTGAAAATGTGATATCTGAAATCGTGCATGGAAATCCGCCACGACAGGATTTTTGGGCGCCGGTAGCTCAGAAAAGTGGGATGGTACCCCGCGGTGTCCGGTTCAAGTCCCGGCCGTCGCTAATAATAAATTCTTTAACTTTTCTTATTTTCAGTCATATGACACTTTCTACTACTCGAATTTTTTTAATGTGTAGG
Organism: Phthorimaea operculella; assembly: GCA_024500475.1. Classification (NCBI taxonomy): domain Eukaryota; kingdom Metazoa; phylum Arthropoda; class Insecta; order Lepidoptera; family Gelechiidae; genus Phthorimaea; species Phthorimaea operculella. The sequence continues at coordinate 160,079 of JANFCV010000378.1, read as the reverse complement.
GTGTGTGTAGTGATTAGAGTATTGTGAAGGGATTTTTATAGCAAAATGTTTGATAAGGACGAACACAGTTGAAAGCACACTTTCGTATACGAAAATTCAATAATAGAGCTCCTGAATTGAAAAATAGCATTGCGGTACTTGCCTAGGTCATTAATTAAATACAGAAGCTGTATGCGTAAAACTAATTGTCATAAAAAAACGGTAGCTTACACACACACACATTCTAGACTTATCAAACCAAAATTATATTAAAGTTATTGCCAATATAAAATATTTTGCCAATTCGCTACTTGTCAGGGTTGTAAATAAAATACAAAAGTTATATGTCGTTTAAAACAATAGTCCAAAAATACTACACAATTCATTCATCGTTTGCCAAAATATTAATAGTTAGAAATTATAAACACCAAAATTATATGAAAGTTATTGAATACAAAATTTTAAAACACTTCTCGTGTTAGGTAAACAATTTTTAGAAAACTTCCAAAGTTATTGTTTTGACTCCATGCAAAATATTGAATTATGACGTCATAGTTCTATAACTTCATACAAAATATCGTTTTCGGTCGTCTTAAAAAGTAGCTCATTTGACCTGTCAGTCAAGTAGCGAATTACTAAATTATACTAAATCTCATTAATATAAGGTTTAAAGATCTCCAGCTGTAGTTTTAACTACGCGTAGAGACGCAAAAATACGATTGCCCTAAAATGCCTTACTTTCTCGCAACAACATACGAAAGACTAAGGTACGGATGAAGCCTTTAGGACTAAAATGTTGAATTCCTAAGCTTACATAAAGCCAGAAAACACTCCGATAGCGTGTTTTAAAAGCCTAGTGCCGCCATCTGTCGGTGATTTTGGGATGTAGCGACAAGTATTCTCTGACAAGTGAAAAAACGCTCTAAGGCATTGACGAAAACAAATAAAACGTACTTTAAAAATTGCTATAGTTTATAAAAAAAAGTGATGTAGTTTTTCATTGTCCGTTCTACATAAAAATAATATTTGAAATATTTGATAAAAATAAATTGCTATGAAAGTTAGTTCAGGAGCTCTATGACGGATGGATGGCAAAGACGGGAGATCGTGTCTAGTGGCGTAACCTGGCAGCAGTGGACTGATGAGCTATGAACAAGCTATGAATAAAAAAATGTAGCGTAGTAAGTATGTATGTTATGTCAATTGTCCCTATTGTACCTTTACGTGGTAGGAAACTTTGCTATGAAAGTTAGTTCAGGAGCTCTGTGAAAAAATTATTTAAGATTTATAAATTCAATACATTTAGAATGTTTCAAGATTTTTTATAATTATTATATTTTACATCAAAATAAAATAAGTAAATAATTAAAGCTGATGTAAATCGCTGCATATCTTTCTTACAATGAATTTTCCATACAGCTCCTGAACTAAGTTTTCTAGCAATAATTTTTATTTCACTTTTCTTTTTTTTGCAGTGGTTGGCACACATGCCGCAAGATATTCCGATGTTTGACAGCCAGCAAGCAAATTACTTAGCATCACCCTATAAGCATAGCATTCTGCTCGATGGATGTAAAAGGCGGTTAAGGGATAAATAAATTCTTTAGGGAATGGGCAACGCTTCTTTGAACACAACATCTTGCACTGCGCTTGCCAATTCGGCAACACCCCGCAATAGTGGTCCAACTGTGGACAGCTGTGACCGGCTAACTAGTAGCTATTAATGTAATCAAATGACACCCCGACAGTCGCACGAACACTAGACGGTGCGTCGCACGTACAGTCGCGTTCAAAAGTGGAGACCATAGCCTTCATTTATAGTTTGAGATAACTTTTATACTTTCCATACGATCATACTAAATACTAAACTTTATCAGACTATATATTTTTAACATCATCCTATTTCTGAATAAAAAGTTATATCAAAACCTTAAATAAAGGTTATGGTCTCCACTTTTGAACGCGACTGTACTTGTACATCTTTGACGCGTGCGTTTGATGCGGCTATGCTATAGTCTTAGTATGGCTTACTTCTCTATAGTACCGTCACTCGAATAGGCTATATTTGACAAAATCATGTTAATGCTATGACATAAGGTCTATTTATCTTTGTTGGCATGTTTCCTAGTATGGGTTTGACTGCTGTCAAATATGGCCTGTTTGAATGACGGTACTATAGACTACAACTCACGACAGGTTTTAATACTTAGTAATTAGTTGATTGATGCGACATTTTAGTGGCCCGTCGTGAAGTAGTAGGTATAACTTGCAGAAATCGAACCCTAAGCATAACAATTAACAATGTAGGTTCCTTTCCTTGTTGAAAATTTAAGTGCAACGGCGTAGAACAACAATAGGTAGGAAAGCATAGCAACATGAAATACTTACATAAGAATAACTGCGGCTATAGGACGCGTATTTTGAAACAATTTCGCACCAATTTTTATGAATGCCATATGCTCCAATTTTATGGATTATTTTTCTGCTTGAATTCGTGTAGTAGCGGCTAAGAATACTGCCACCCTTTGTCCATTCAGGGCGTTTCGTAAAATGCGACGTAGAGTTTTTGACCTTGGCTTAATATCTGTCGACTATGGTCAACCGCGTGGGGGCGGTGATACCACCTTCAATAGTATTCCCAAAGAGGGTTACTTCAGGCAGGAGGCCGGTGACAATCACAAAACATAGCCAAATTCTTTTAATTGATTTTGTGTTCTAATAAATTATATTGGGACCCCTACTGATTTGGAATAAGGGTAGGAAGATGATGGATGAGTCACTGCTTATCTCTAAAAGGTAACTTTCTACAGCAGACCTAACCTTGAAGGTTCCAGGAAGTCGCTTGATGCTGTCAGCCCAAAATCGTGGCCTATTGGAAACACCTGGGGAAGGCCTATGTCCAGCAGTGGACAGTTGACGACTGTTGATGATATTACATCATGGAATGTAGAGACACGAATCACAAAGCATTAGGCAAGACCAGGTGCTCTGATAAGAATTAACCATTCTATACTTATTGCTTGTTTTTAACTACATTGTTCGGTTGACTTCATTCAGATTTGCCAGGGACGAATCCACGTCTATTTTAGAGCCTGTTTCCTATAATATACATACATACATATATCAAGCCTATATCCCTTGCGTTGTAGGTAGAGCGACGGCTGTAAAGGACGGCCATTTACACTACGTTTGACAAAAGTTTCAGAGTCATTCAAAATAAAATGCATAGCATATTCTTATTATACTTGGCCGTGTGATGCCGGCTTAGAATAGCCTCACCCCATTTCTTTCCTGTGGGTGTCGTAAGAAGCGACTAAAGGACTCGAGGGTATCATGTGTATTGCAATTTTAGGCGACAGGCTGACAACCTGTCACTATAGCGATACAAGAAAAAAAGCTAAAACGGCCTCAAATATGTGTCCGACGTGGCGATAACGACCGTACTTTTACGGTAATTGACGCCTGCCACCCAAGGATAAAGGCGTGATGTATGTATGTATTCTTATTATAAAATGTATTTGTCATGATGTCACCATGATATTTTTTCAAATAAATTAAATAATTAGAAAATTGAAAAATTCATTAGCGACCGCCGGGACTTGAACCTAACATGTAATAACTACTACTAGATGTCGCTTAATCGTTGCTTCGAGACGAGCATCAAGAGGTTGAAAGATTCACTAGGGTCCGCTAGGCGCCCGTAGCTCAGTTGGTAGAGCGGTGGAACGGCAATCCACAGTCCCGGGTTCATGTCCCGGCGGTCGCTAATGAATTTTTCAATTTTCCTATTATTTAATTTATGAGAATATTATAGCGCTGTGAGTGCATTAAAAATTCCAATACATATTTTTTCAAGTTATGAATTACCTTAATGAATTAGGGCAGGTCTTTCTACGGTGCAGCAATTATTGTAAAATGAACTACATAAGTCTTAATAAGAAGGAGCGAGTACCTACTACCTATTTACTTTACTTAGCTACTAATCATCATTCGGTACATACATAGCATAAAATGAAGTCGCTTCTTACATTTCTCTGTCTATCTGTCATGTCGTGGAATTCGCTAACTCCTGCTAAATCACGCAAGGAATTTTGATGCGATTTTTGTAATAGATAGAGTGATTTAAAAGGAAGGCTTGTATGTATAACACATGCCGGGAAACTGGCTTTTCCCGCGAGAAAATGAATTGCACCGTGTGTAACAGCTAACGGGCCGCTAGTAATCAATAATTCAAGATTTTTCTTCAACCCAAGTCCGCCCCACGCTTCTCAGCGTTCTCGTTCATTTGACTCCAACATCCGAAAACCATATAAGCGATTGGCAATCCGTCGGTCTTCAGTCATCCCGCCATGGACAAGCTGGCAGTGTTCGCTGTAGTGGCCGTTTTGCTGGCTTTGGTGCAGCAGGGGCTTGCTGGTAAGCATACGTATATATTTCACGCTTATATCCTTTGCGGGGTAGGCAGAGTGTAGGCTGTAAAAAACGGAAATTTACACCACGTCTGACAAAAGTGCGAGAGTCATTCAGATGAGTGTGTTTTAGGTAGGCAATAGTGACAGATATCACCTCTTAAATCCCTTAGTCGCTTCTCGCTTCTTACGACACCCACGGGAAAGGTATGGGGTGATGCTATTATACGCCGGCACCACAACTCCGCTGGTAGCTGGTAAGTCAGAGTGAGCAATATAAAATTTTGGTTGAGAAAGTGGAACTAGGTACCTACCAATTTAACTGCAATCAGCATCATGAAGGTTTGATATTAACTTTGCGTCAGGCGTACGTACCGTCTGTCAGCAGCATATTACGTTTCTAGCATTACAGACTCTTCATACAGTTATAGGAAAGAACCAGTATACTTAGATTGGCTGGTTATAATTGTACACGGTGCTCATAAGAACTGTCTGAGATGTGTGCAAAAAACAGTCGAGAAGACCACTCGATTCACTCCATACGACGCTCCCTTTCTCAATTGAGTTAATCTAGGAGAGAGGATAAAATATAAACAAAGTGGGAAAAAGAAAATAGAGGAAGATAAAGATGAAATCACTATTGTAAGAAACTGAATGATGCTATCACAGGATTAAAAAATTTGCTTTATACCTATATCCAGTTGATAATGATGAACTCTTTCAATTTGGAGTATAAAACAGCGAAAAAAAAACTATTGAAGAAGAAATAATGATGGTAGAAAAATTTGAAATGTGATGACTTTTGCTGTAAATTTTATGCAGCTAAAAGAACTTATCGATTATGTTCGTCTAATCTAGAGTCTTCATAGTCTAATCTGGGAAGGAAAAGAAAAAATCTTTAGGTACCTACCTACCTAGGTATTAATGAAAATTGTGCTCATACTTGTAGATATCTTTTTCCAACGCCAACCATTAAACCAAAAAGAAATGGACGAGTTTCCACATATTGAATTCAAATGTATACCTGGACGCACCACAATCAAATTTGAAGCTCCCAAGGAAGTGATAGCACCTAAAGATAGTGACGAAATAGATGCTAGAAGGTACCACATGAATTGGAAAAATTTCGGAGAAAAAGACGAATCGTGTAAAATGTGCGTATGTTCAGCTGAAGGCAAAGACGAATACTGCGTAAGACGTCCAGCGATCAACACCAATGAATGTTTAGAAATGAATGGTTTTACGAAAGAGTTCAATATGAACATACCGTTTAACCATGATAGGGATCTTAGTCAAAGGATGAGGAGAGGTCAGTGCACCAAATGTAGTGCGCCTGAACTCACTGGAATGCATGATCGAACTTTAACAGATTGTACCTCTATAAAAGATAGCATAAATACGGTTGCAACTTTGTGTGTTGTAGTGTGGGTACATACAAAATCTAAAACGGTTTGACTGATACTCCTCGATAAAAGTGTTATTATTAATCATAACTTCCTTATTACTTAGGTTAATTCATATTTTTTTGTTTTGTCTTCGATTTTGTGCTAGATACCTTCATTATGATTTTCATCTTAAAAACAAACTTTTCACACTCTATCACAGAATGGCTCTGGCACCACGATGAAATCCCCTACGAAAGCGACGCCAAATGCTTCAGAGGGATGTCGTATTACACGAACAACATCAAAGCAAACGATACCACCCTGGGTGACCTGGATTCCAGCATCGAATCCTTCCTAGACTACGAGAACAAGACAATTTGCTATTTTTGCATCTGTCACTCAGACGGCACTAAAGTTGCGTGTATCAATAGAGACCCTTACTTCTGCGATTACCATAGAATGTTGAGCCGAGATGAGGATGCAGTCAGAGATTTGTACACCCATGACTTCGGAGAGGATCGACCAGCTTATTTCAGGTTGCTTTCGCAAAGAATGAGAAGGACTATGGATGAGGGCGTTTACGATTTGATCGATACTGGTATGAGTGCCGCAAGGGTCTTCTTTGGGTTTGCTTCTGTTTGTTCCTGTTTTTCTTCATTTGCTAGGCTATTTGGTTGTGGTAAATTGGTGTCATTATTGAAATTGCGCGAATAATATAAAGATATTTAATATTTTAGTTATTGCAGCGTATCACCTCTTGCAACCAATCTTATGTTTATATTTTTAAACTGTGTCAAGTCTGTATTTATAGTATGCAAATGTCGCTATCAGAGTGAATGATTTTGGTTTTTGTATCATAAACGAAACTTTGATTGTATTTGATGAAAGATTTTTTCATAAAAGGGCCTCAAGCTCAGAAAGATGTAGTATAGCCCCCGAGTAGTATAACCCAAAAGATGTACATTTTCGGCTTGTAAATGAGATTGGTTGTTGCAGGGGGCGATACGCTGTGCTGTGACCACCCGTCGGGTCATCGGAAAAGCTTGCACCAGACCGTGCGCAAACGCGTGTGGCAGAACTTGAGGCGCAAGGCGATCCCGCGGGAAAACCTCCTCGGATCACGACCGGCACTCAGCGGCGACTACGTGGACTTCGTCGTCAATAACGACAAAAAAAAGTAGATAGGACCTCTGAAGACACACAAGCAATAATCAGAAATGCAGACGGTGTACCTGTGATAAAAGTTGAGACTTTCAACGCAGAGATGTCTAAGGACATGCGTAAAAATGCATCTGTGCATGACACAAAAGAACACAACATAAAAAATATAAAAATTACAATCTTCGATAAAGGAAACTTAGCTGTCAATTCTAATAACAATCTAAATACAGAAAATGAAAATTATAATAATATAAAAAATTATAAAACTAAAGAAAATATCAATGTGCAAAGTTTTGCTACTGCTACTGCTGAAAAAATTAGATTGCTACCTAGACCTGCAAAACTCGTTTATAAGTTGAACCAAAACAGAAGAATGACTCTCAAAAGGAATTTTAGACCAACTTTTACATTCAGAAATGGGTCGGTATTCGACTGAGTATAGTTAAATTGGGAATTTTACATTATATAACCTTTAATTTTATTTTGTAGTTCAGATTCTGAGTTTTGAAGAACTTACCGTGAATATTTTCCCCCCGTTCACATTCGTAACGCGCGATTGAAATATTAGGGTACATGCAGGTGAATTTCGATAAAACGACTTTTAAAGATTAATTTCTCTCAATATTTAAATATTCAAACAAACTATAAAAATCATACCCCAGTGTGTGTGCAGTGTTTTAATTAAGCAAAATGTGTTTTCAGAGATAAATTGATGTGTTTATATAAATTAATTTATATTTTTATAGTTTTGTACCGAGCTTGGTTACTCAAATAAAAATCTGTTTTTAAAAACTAGTGCAGTATTTTACTTTTTTTGAACATTTTTTTCTGTTTGTCGCTTTTTCCCACACGCTTTATCACACAAAGTTGCACGTGTTTTTCATTATGCACATTTTCAGGTTTTAGTGCACTTTAAGCATGCATCTATGAGTTCAGCTGCACAGCAACTAGCTTTGAGTTTCGTAATAAGATTATCAATACATAGTATAAAATAAGTCGCATTTTGCGTTTCTCTGTCGTGGAATTCGCTAATTTCTCCTTAATAACGCATTGGATTTTGATGCGTTTTTCTGTAATGGATAGGGTGATTCAAGAGGAAGGTTTATATGTATATCACATACCGGGAAAATGCCTTTTTCCTGCGGGAATATGAGCTGCAGCGTTGCCGCTAGAGGATTATAATAATAATAGTAGAAATACAGATAACAACAAGACTACAATAGAATTGAGAATCTCAAATTCAATTTAGTAAAATTTGTAAGTAAATGTCTACTTATCGAATCATAATAGCCATTATGTTAAAAGAATGGCTTTTATATCAGCCCATGCTACCTACCGATTTTGACGACAATTGTGAAAGAACTTATAAGGAACTAATAATATAAAAAAATATAGGATGTGTATAGTTTCATAAAATTGTGATGTTTTAGCTGGAGCAACAGTCAATGGTGCATGTGTACCGTATGTTTCTGAATATACCGATTGCAGTAAAGGTAAGATGCTCGCTCGTAATATAATACACACACCATAACACAAAAGTAATAGTTATTTGTTCAACAAGAAAGCAAAGTTTATTTTTGCTGCGAGTGCTAATTTTGAAACCCGAGGTAGCGAAGGATACTAAAATTGAATCACGAGCGTAGCGAGTGATTCTAAAGTAGTATCCGAGCTCAATGAGGATTCAAAGCACGAGTTGTAAATGTGTTTGTTTGTGTACACACAACTTTCACTCTACCAGTAAGAAAATTATGTTTAAGTTTTGTTCTTATGGCTAGGCGAAGGTGTGACTATACTGCCTAGAATTTAGTCTATAAATAATCCAAACAAATTTTCAAAGATGCGTTCAGAAATTTTACAAAATGTCAATATTTAGAAGTTTTGTTCTGAAATGCCGCCTTTATTACGACTAGTTTTTGAAATCTTTAGTGTTAAATTAGATGTTCGAAATTCAAATTATTTTTCTCCACTACTTTTCTCAACAAGTTGAGAAATGTGATTTGAATTTCGATCGATGGTTAAAGACGACCTTTGCCGACTAAATTTTCGCAGCCAAATAGTTCTTTTCAAGCTGGTGAGGTGAAAAATAAATTACTGCTCGAGAAAGAAAAAATCACGAAATGACTACTATGCTCAACAAGTGTTTGTTCCTTTCTCTATTTTCCTAAAGTGATGGAGCAAAAATTTTATGGGCAGAGAAACTAACAGATTTGCGCTACTTCCATGCTATCAAACTTTTGTATAAAGTATCTTTACCTTGTGTGGTATCCCAATTTTTTGTTTATTATTATATTTTTTATTTATTTTATCTTTTTTTTAAATAACCATGTCTTATTTTTCAGAGAATCAATGCACTGGTTGCACTCGCTGCACATGCTCTCCGGAGGCAACTTGGGTGTGCAAGACGGTCCGTGAATGTCCTAGAGAGTCAGAACCCGTTGACGAGGGTTCAGTAGATGACGCTTTCAACAGTCTTCTTCATGGTGAGAGTCTTATTGTTTAAAGTCTTCCAGAAAAGTAGCCTTGCCCAAAAAACTGTGCTCTGAAGTCCATATGAGTTTTAAGGTGGTCTGGGAATGTCCCAGAGGGACGGAATCCTGTAGATGAGAGTTCGGTAGATGACGCCTTCAACAGCCTCCTTCGTTGTGAGACAATTAATATTATTTTGAGTCATTAAAAAAACAGTTAAGTACAGTACTTTGTATAATACTGCCTACAAGACGATCCAAGCCTGCCTTGAAGAGCTCAATTTGTAGTCGAAACTTCAGAAGATGAGATCTTTATCAGTCAGGCAAGACAAATAAAGGCCATTTGAATTGATAAAGGGGTTCGGGGTTATCCTAAGCTAGGCTAGAAGTGCTTCTTACTTCAACGTTCCGGAATAGTTGTGAATTCTGATGAAGGTTGCTTTTTCCATGATATATAAGGCGCTCATCACGAGTAATCTCAACTTACCGTCATACTCATAGATCCTTGTTTTCCTGTCCCTTGTTGCCATAGATATTTTGCTATCACTAATATAGTTTAGCCAATCATGAATCAACTCAAATTTTTTGTATTTATTGAAGAATTCAAATCCAAGGACAACGACGAAAGGAGACCAGAACAGATATCTTCAGCCAAACCAGAGAAGAAGGTCTTAGGTAACTATGTTTAAACTATGCTTGGAGGGTAGATATGTACTTCCTTTGAAATGCTTAAACTCAAATTTGATGTTGTGTTTTTTTTGGACATTTCTGTCTATAGGCGATACTTTTAATACCGGGTCACAAACTAGGTGACTGAAACCAAAGAATACTAAATATAGCTACTAGCTCTTAAACACAAGCTGATATAGATAATTTAATTTTCAGGTTATATATTCGCTGTTTAGTAAAGACACTGATTTGCACATTTCATTTTATTTTGCACCTGCACTTTTGTTTATGAAATGGAAACCACAGGCAAGTAATGATCTAATTTATTGTCACAATATACAGTTCTATGATATGTTCTAATTTAGTTCCAGATAAAAAAGATGACCCTTATATTGAAGGCGAAATTATGTCTTTGCTTAGAGACAAACGGTCACCAACTGATAAAGATTTAAAAGACGATAAGACAAATAATGATACTAGACATTATAGTAATGGAACGATAACCTTTTATCATACTGTAGATGAGCTTAATGAAGGTACGGTGCAGTTTGAAAAGGATACAGTTAAAAATATTATTTTGCTACTTCGAACTTTTGTCACTTTTCATTTATACATTTAAATATTTTTACAGATACCCTTAAAAACTCAAACAGTTCAGGAACAGTTGAAGTTCCAAAAGTTGATAACGAAAAATCATTACGAAGAACAGAATTCCTGGTAAAAGACAATAATATCACATTTGAAAATGACCTCCAAATAGAGCCCAATAAGCTGCAACATTATGATCAAATTATTGATAATAAAATTGATAGTAATCAAACTGGGTCTGACTTACTCGATCAGGAGAAATTTGGTATAAAAAATAATCAAACTCAGAAACAAAAGGACAAAGATTTGTCTAAAATTGTTGTAAATGAACTAAAGGTTGGATCTGAATATATTGGAGATAAAAATGCACCTGTAAGATCTAACATTACATTTACGCCAGATAATGACACTCTCACTGCAATGGCATTTATTGCTGGAAACTTATTAAATAAATTATGGGATATGGAAAAAGAAACTAGCGACGAGGCATTGGAACTTGAAGCAATAAAAAATGAAAAACTTCAAGATTTACTTGAACTTTTTAAAGAACCACTTACTATAAGACAAGAAAAGTTTTTGAAAACTGCTTTAGAATCACTTTCAAAGTCTATAGATAAACATAGAAATACGAAGAATGTAAATATTTCTATATGCGAAAGTATCAATGAAGCAAAAAAGTTTGTTGAAGATGCTGAAAATATGAGTTGGGAAAGATCAAAATTAACAATGACAGATGATGCTCTTTTACCACAAAATGAAACCAATAAGCCATTGAACCTGAATAAAGATGCAACTGCTAAAGCTGTTAGTAAATTAAACAACGTATTAGGTTTGATGAAAAAATATGAACTAGTGCAAAAACAATTACATAAAATAAAGAATACGAAAACCGGCAAGGTGGACAATGAATTTTATGGCAAAACTGTAAGATCTGGTGACGATTTAGAAAAAGTAGCAGAAATTGGTAATTCATCTTTGAATCTATTTGGTAACATTTTGAAAAAGATAACAAAGCTTCTATTACCATATAAAACGAACAAAAAAATTGTACACAAAATTAAAAACACAAACATGTTGGTAAATAGCGATAATTTAATTAAAAAGAGAATTAAAGACACTTTTAACACTGACGTGGGGAATGCCACACTTTCAATAAAGGATCGGATAATTTTAGACTATTTGATAAAGATTAAGAAAAATCCGAAATCTTTGTTAGAAGACGATTTTGAAGAAGGTTCGTCTCATGCTGAAAAAGATATTATGCTCAATCTATCGGAATTTTTCAAAATGAAATCGTTGGTTGACCTGGTAAAGATGTTAGATATAGATGTTAATTTAAATAGTTATAAAAATCGACTGAAGGATATTACAACAAGTAAACCGATTACGACAACTGAAGTAATTACAACCAAAAAATATACCGAAATCGTATTCAGTGAAACTAAACAATTAAAAACCAGTACAACAGAGAGCTCTGCACAGTTTGCTAGCACAAAAGACAAGTTAAAGGCACACTTAAGAAATATTTTGGATGATCTAGTTGAATTAAATAAAGAATCAGGTCGACCTGGTAAATATTTAGACATCGCAAGCGCCTTACCTTGCATTTATAATATGCTTAAAAGCGGTGATATATTTAATACTTCGGGTACCACTGATCCATACACAAAATTGTCAAAAGTGTTTGAAGATTTGAAAAAAGAGTATCAAGTTGTGTCAACTTCTCTGAATCGTAGAATGAACAAAAAAGAAATCATGAACATAGCTCGACGAATCCCTAAATCAGCTTTAGTTTGGGAAAGAGTAGTCAAAAATGTTGAAAAGCAGCAAAAACAGAGTGCTAGAAGAAATTTGGAGATAAGAGCCCCAATACCTGTACAAGATTTATTGAAAAAGCTCGAAAAAGTAGAAGCATTAAGCAGTCTAAATAAATTCAATCTGAAAAAAACGCTTGATCCGACAGACCGACTGATGATATTAAAGGCATTTCACGCTGAAAACCATAGAAATTTAGATAGTCTTAAAGACGTCAAAGCTTCACTTGACTCGATTGTAAGTCTTCCAAAGGAACTACAAAACGATATTACTGATTTCGTATACAAAACCGCAAAGAAAGCTAGTTTTCACAAAAAAATTTTACAATACATAGACCAAAATAAAAATTTGATGAACGTGCAATCAAATAAAACTTTAAAATTGATTTCAAATTCTGAAGCAGCAAACAAAGTGAGCAAAGTGGAGTTACCAAGTTCCAAAACCAAAGCAATCCAAAAAGGAAACAATGAAGAAGCGAATAAAAAAGAGAAGAAAATAGTTTTATCTAGAGATCTAGTATTGAATCAATTGATAAAGAACAGAGTTTCAGCGTATTTAAAATCAATGGAAGGTAAAATTGATGTTCGAAATGATCCCAATTATAACATAGCAAAAGGCATACTGCTCAACCTAGAAAATGGTAATTCACAGCTTGCAAAGCAGTTATATAAGATATTTATTACAAGCAAAAAGCAAACTTCAAAAAACAATGTAAATGAAAAAAAACTTAGTAATAAAATATTTCAAGATGAATCAATTAACGAGAAACAACTAAACAGGGAAAGTATATTATCAGGTATGTAATTTTTTTTCACTGTTCTCGTAAATAGCGGTTTATGCGTAAATCAAATAATACTCTATTTGAATTTGAAAGAAATATTTTGAAATGTTGTTCTTTTATTCGCAGATACTACAGCACCAGCGCCTTTCTTACCTATTGTATCAGACATCTTGGCTAACGCAAAACAACAGACAATCTTAGACAAAGAGCCGATCGTACAATTTCAAGATACAAGGCGTTACGCTCACAGTGATATCCTTTCAGCAAGGAGAGAACAAATTCTCCAAAACCTATTGGCGGCGCCAAGATTGAGCTATTAATTAGTACTAAAGATTCTAATTTATTATGATTTGTATATTTTGTACTTTTTTAATGAAATACAAAGATTTATGACTATGACACCGATTTATTTTACCAGTAGCATTGTCCATGAATTAACTGAGCTTTCTTTTCCGACGTTTAAAATTAGTTTATGTCATGTTATTGTCATGATAATACAGACCATTAGAGTCTCATTGTTGTTGATAAAACTGCAATTGAAATTTTAGAAGTATCCTATATTTCTATTAAGAATGGAAAACAATCAAACTATTAATTTTCTTCAGTGTTTATTTATTGTACAATAAAATGACCTTAATAACTAATGCTCAAACCTTGTACATGCTTCTTATCATTTTTAGTCGCCTTGTGAGTTATCTTGGCAACCTTCTTTTCATGATTTTTCTTTGTCACTTTCTTATGTTCTTTCTTTGCAGAAATAACGTTAATAGGGTTCATACTTGACGTGTGAAAAGTAGTACGACTTTTAGACGATTTTCCATTTGAAGTAGTCGATATGTTTGCCAAAGACCTTGAATTAGTGGTGTTCATTATCGTTAGATTTTTAACTGTATGGTTTGATTTTAATATATTTGTGCCTATATGGCCTGTAAAAAGTATTAAGTCAAGACATATTCAATTAAATGATTTTGATAGCCACAACTTACTAAAACGTAACAAAATCTTCAACGTAAAAATGTTAACTTACCGATTATGCTTTTATCCTTTTTATTCTTTACCATTGCTGGGTGTACCTTTCCTTCTAAGTACTTTGGTATAATATTACTAATACGTCTACTGATTTTAGCATGACCCTTATTAGATCTCTTACTTCGCGATATAATATTAAGATCAGTTTGCCATTTTTTCATAATTTTCATTAATATTGTTTACTATGTTTTCTCCACTGGTTCATCTACTGAACCATTCTCCTGCTGCTTGCAAAATTAATGAGAGCTAGTGCATCTTTCATTTTGCTACATCAGCAGACAAATGCAAATGTATACTTTTAAATTATACAAATTATTTGCAACGCCACTTGACTCAACTGATTCTGCTAAAGTGTGCCATCTCGACCCAACATTTCGTAAATCATTGGTTAGGTTATAAAAAGGGTCCTGAACCCTCAAACCTAATTCTGCTAGTTCGTCTACATAATTGTTCTTAATGATTCTTCTAATGAGTCTTTTAGAATGAAGAGAGGCATGATCTAGCGCACCTGTATGCCCTTTAGTTTTAGCCAGAAAATTCAAAGTACTTATAATAATATTTTTTAAACTATTGTTACTGTTATTGTCCTTACTTCGTCTTGAGTGAAACAAAACCTTCCCTTTAGGACGGACACCGCTTTTGTGCATGTAGTGCTTCAAAGATCGTATCAAAAAATTTAGTTCTGAAGGAAACGTACTAGGATCTTTGTAAAGTTTTTTTAAAGTGAGTACATCCCGTATCACCTCGTTGACATCACGTTTGAGTTTCATTAAATATTTGTCATACGTAGTGAGATTAGTCCTCCTAAGGCTAAGTATATCATTGTGGTCTTGTGGAATTTGTTCTAGATTTTTCAAGTGTACAGGTAAATCTTCATTGCTAATATTTAATTTTAAGTACTGTCTATTTGCCCGTATAAAATTGATGAGATTATCTCTCAGTTTTAGTATTTCTTTTATGTCTCTTTGACTATTTTCAAGCAGAGTATCTGAAGGGTCAAAAATGCCATTTCTTAGATTCTTTACGGAACTTATTGTCATTGCACTAATGGAGGAAGAATTTACCGGCACAGTAGCATTGTTATTTAAATTGGTTGAATAGCTCTCTTTTCCATTATTCATTGCAGCGAATACATCTCTTTTCATAACATTCACAACACTTGATGCATCTAAATTATTTATTTTAGAGTTATTTATTTCTGGAACTACTGAAAGAAAAGAAAAACAAATTAATAACGAACAAACTTAATATGTTTGTGACTAAGGTTTGTGTCATTTACACAAAGTAGGGACTGGTGCCATCTATTTTTTGTACCTAGGCGAAAAAGTATGATTTTAAGTCACTGCTGATTTGAAAGTATTAGTCTTACTTTTCCTATACTTGTTTCAAATATGTTTTTAAATAAATATAGAGAATAAGACGTACCTTCTCCAGTGTCCAATTCGATTTTTTTTATATCTAATTCAGTAGGCTGTTGTAGATTCAAAGCGTCTCTATAGGTTGAAGGTTTCGTTTGGTCGGTCATGCGGTCATCGGTTCCGTCCAAAATATTATTACCTAATACACAGTCTGTTTAGTTTTCGTATAAAATGGGCGCGCGGTGCTGGCAACACTGTCCTGTCATTCACGTCCTCTGCCGTCGCTCGCTTGGTTGATGCGAATTGTAATTATAAATGGTGTAATTTAGTGTGCTTTCGGTGTTCTCGTGTGGTTTTCCCTGTTCGGTGGGGAAGAGAACCAAGTGTATTTGGTTCCGGCGCTTTGATTGTCAGTCGGTTCGATAACCACGCGGCCGTCGGAAAAAAATAACCTTACTTTAGTCACCCGCGCGTCCAGTGTCCTTTGGTTCGCGTATTGTACAGTAAAACGTGTTGCTGTCGCGAGCAGTGGTGTGCGGAGAAATCTTTGTTACTGTGTGTTAAACATTATTTGATGTCGAACTATGAACAATAGTACTCAAGTGCTTGTGAAACTTGTTGGACGGAGTACCACGCGAGCTGGTGCCCGGGTACAGTAAGTCTAGTATCTATCTATCCCAATCCAAATGTCTTCCAAAACCTGATACCTATTTTTCCTGTCAAAAACTAGACTTACAAGGAAACGACGGCGTCATCGTTCGCTCGGTAAGCAATTGTTGCTGGGCCCTGTTTAAGTAGATTTTGGACACATTTCTGCCGGAAACTTTCCGGAACAAAATTCTCTCATTAAATTTATTTTATTTAGCTATAGTAAAGAGCACTACGAATCGTAGTCAAATGTTGTTCCGAGGCTGATCGACCATTTAGTTTTAGATTTTAAGATAACTTTAATTTGCTTCCACTGCGCTAAGATCAGCTTCGGAATCAAACATTTTTTGGTAGCAGAGCGTGGTTGCTTTATTGCAACATAGTTAGCCGTAATTTAGTATTAAGCGTGTTTTTTATATTACCCACATATTTTATTATTTTTGGAAAATATTGTTTCGGTTTTTTTTGTGACTGTATTGTTTGCCTAGTGAACGGTACCTTATCGGTAAGGTCTAGGCCAGTCAACTAACATTTGTTTTGTGGTATTTGTTTATTGTTTTTCGTTTTATTAAGTCGAGTGTGTAAAAGTTGGTACCATGGCTCCTCGATCGCCAGGTATAAGGCTGCTATAGGGTCAGGATTAAGGTGGTTTACTACCACAGCGGCAATGATCGGCCGCGAGGACCGGGAGGACGCGCTTGAAAAGTGCACACAGGTAGATGAACGGGTTCGGTTTGTGTCGGATCAACTCACAGAGTGCCTCATTCTCCTTGAGGAGACTCCTAACCCTGAAGATCAGGAGCGTCGAGGCCGATGTAAGCCAGTGCTTGAGCTGGCACAGGCATTGAGCAGGCAGCTGCGAACATAACTAGGCGACGTGACAAGAAAGGGAGAGCCATTCCGTGGTAAAGTGGGACAAGGATTACAGGTGCCTCTTCCGCCTGTTACGGTTCCAGTCTTTGCAGGCGATTACGCCGACTGGCCGGCGTTTGAGGACCTGTATAGCAGTGTGGTCCACACACGGACGGACATAACGCCGGCGTACAAGATGGCTCAGCTGATGTCCAGGCTATACGGAGAGCCTCATGAATTGCTGACGCATTTGGCTGTCTCGGATAGCAATTATGAGGTGGCGTGGAAGATCCTTACCGACCGGTATCGGAACAAGCGCCTGATTGTAGACAGGCTGTTAGACCAGTGGCTGTCAGCCACCAACCATAACGCGAGGTACGGACCTCCGCGAGAAAATCTTCCACCCAGTCAGTGTCGCGGTCAGCGCACTAGAGCGACAGGGTTTGCCAGTGGCGGGCTACGGTTATATCTTGGTCCACAGTGCTTCGCCGCCTGCCGAGCGAAATGGTCGCTCGATTCGAGCAGCTCCATGGGGGCAAGTCCTCGGACCACCTCCCGACCTACGAGGATCTGAAGTCGTTCCTCGAGGCCGAAAGCAGGCGAGTGGACGTCCAGGCTGGTGAAGCCTCGCAAGGAGACCTCTGCCCCTCGCCACCCGGAACGGCCGGGTGCACCGGCGCGAGGCAACAGGGCAACCCAGGCGGTACAACACCGCATTGGAATCAGGGTGTGCCTACTGCAGGGAGACAGGCCACGGGGTGGCAGCGTGTCAGGAGTTTGCTGCGCAGCGGGTTCAGAGGAGACGGGGTGTGGCACAGCAGAGGCGTTGGTGTTTTCGGTGCCTGGGGCCGCATCAGGTGCGAGTGCCCTTCAAGCACCAACTGTAGGTACTGCCAGGTGCACACCATCCGCTGCTTTGCATGAATCGCTCCGGAGGCGCCGGGGCAGCTGGATCGGATCAGCGAAGGGAGCCTGCCCACCAAGGAGGGAGCAACGCCCCACCCCTCCAAGGAGGAGCCCACCTCCGCATCGGTCACAGGGACAGGCAGGGGACGTCAACAGACGGAGCCCACTTACCCAAGGATGGGGACGATCCCCACCACGGCAGCAGGTGCCGGATTGGGGAGGGGCGGCACAGGAACGTGGCCAAGGACACCCATCCCAGGTACGGGATTCAACGGGCGGGTGTCAGGGGAGCACTAGGCAGCCACCAGGGTACATGCAGTATTCTGCGGGCTTGAGCCACCTGGTTGGGTCTCAAGACCCACGCATGCCCCCGCCTATGCCTGAGTACCCGCGGCTACAGGCGCAACCTCGGTACGGACGTTTGCCGTCGGGGTACTATAGAACTCCAGCCATGGCCTTTATGGGCAGACCTCCCTACCAGCAGGAGTGGGACCCATACACAGGTTTGGGTAGTGAGGATACCCGCGGGACGCGGCCTCACCGCGTTTAGATTCCCGCTAGGTAATCGCCGCCTACTCATCAGCTTCGGCCCCCGTCCAATCACGGTACTTTTGCCAACGGCTAAGATTTGGGTATGGGGATACCGGTGGCCGGACCATTCAAGTAAGAGCCCTACTGGATACAGGGGCTCAGGGATGTATTGTATCGAGGTTGGTGATAGGCCAGGGCCTAAATGTACGGCCAAGTGAGGATGAAGCTGTAGGCATCGGGGCCTAAATGTGCCTGATATTCGGGGTCAGACGAACTTTGAGTTCGCATTAGGTAGCACATGTACAGGGGTCAGCTATCAAGTCTCAGCCGTGGTGCTGGATGAAGTGGTTGGGAAACTCCTCAGGTTAGGTTACCACCAACGGTACGAGGGTTAACCACAGGGTTGGAGTTAGCTGATCCTGATTTTGATACTCTGGTAGTGGACGTACTTCTCGGGTCAGACGTCCTCGGAGATTATGGTGCGGTAGGAAGAAGGTACTCCAGGAAACTGGTTTGGTGGCCGTAGATACCACAGGGGTATGTTGTTTTCGGCCCAGTTTGGAGACCTCAGGACCTACCAGAAGGGGATCCGGTCCTCTATGGTAGTGTGCTGTCAGAGGTGCTGCAGAGGTTTTGGGAGTTCTGAAGAGCGCCCACGGCGGACAGACGGAAGCCAGAGGATGACGAGTGCGAGTTGTTCTATCAATACAACACTGCGAGATGCCCGTCAGGCAGATTCGTGACCAGGCTACCTTTTCTCCCAAACCGCCCTGCTTTAGGTAGTTCGCGACAGCTCGCGGAACGGAGACTACTCGGAATGGAGCGGAAGATGAGGCGAGACCCAGCACTTCGGCAGAAGTATATAAATTCATGGGAATATATTCAATTGGGCCACATGTCGGTGTCCAGCCTGGATTGGAGGTGTGTCGAGCATTATTACATTCCACACCTGGCTGTCTTGAAGTCACCTGAGAAAATACGGGTGGTGTTTGACGGTTCTGCTCCTACCTCGAATGGTGTGTCTGTGAACCAATGTTTGCACGCGGGTCCTAAATTGAACCGGGACATTGTGGACATTCTCACAGACTTTCGGTTACACCAGGTAGCGTTCGTCGCAGACGTCAAAATGATGTTTCGCCAAACCATGATACATCCGGATGACCGTCGGTATCAGCTGATTTTGTGGCGTGAGAGCCCAGATGAGCCGATGGTCACATACGAACTTAACACGGTGACGTATGGACTTAAGCCAAGTCCGTATTTGGCAGTACGTACGCTGCGAGAGTTGGCCGCACAGGAAAGGGTAAGATATCCTCGAGCCGCAGCAGTACTGGATCGCGACGTCTACGTGGACGATATCTGCACGGGTGCTGATAGCGTGGAGCAGGCGCTAATTCTACGAGACGAGTTGATCGCGATCATGGGTTCAGGAGGTTACGAGTTGCGGAAATGGTTGTCCAGTTGCCCAGAGCTCCTGGCCGGTTTGCCAGGCGAGTTCCATCAGGACCCGCACCTCTTTGAGAACCCGGACAATCCAAACACGTTGGGCATCCTCGGGGTGCAATATAGGCCAACGCATGACGTATTCACGTACAAGATCGAGCCCGACCTTTTGGAGAAAACTTGGACTAAGCGGTCGGTACTGTCGACAATCGCTAGAACGTTCGATCCTAGCGGATGGATCGCCCCGGTTACGTTCATGGCGAAGTGCGTGTGACAATGGTTGTGGCTAGCCAACTTAGGAGGGGACGACCAACTCTCCGGAGAGTTGTTGAAGGATTGGCTCAAGTTTGTGACCACCTTACCAGGGATTGTGCACATCGCGAGACCCCGCAAGTTAGTCCCATCGGTGGGATGTAAGGCTACCCTACATGGGTTTTGTGACGCCTCGGAGCGAGGGTACGCGGCAGCTGTATACCTTCGGACAGCAAGTTCAACGGGAACTGTGCACGTGCGTCTGGTTATGGCCAAGAGTGAACGTGGGGCAACTCGTACCGAAGCCTAACCCAGCTTTCTTGCTGGAACGGTATAGCTCCCTCGACAAACTTCTTGGGGTGACAGGTTGGATCAAACGGTTCGTGAACAACTGCAGGAAGCCTCAAGCAGAACGGAACTTTACACCTGTCCTCTCGCCTGCGGAACGGAATGCGGCTCTATGCTCATTGGTTAGAGTCGTCCAGGCGGAACATTTTGAAGAGGAGGTCAGGCTGCTCAGGGATGGACGTGGAAAGCTGAAGGAGGAATTGTGCGCCTCAACCCATTCCTGGATGAGCAAGGTATGCTCAGGGTTGGAGGCAGACTTCGAACGCTAGCCTGCCCTTTCGGCTCGGCATCCACTGTTACTTCAAAAGGACCCTTAGTTGAGCTCTTAGTCAGGGATCGTCATGAGAAAAACTCGCACGCGGGCTGTAATGCGCTATTGGCCATCCTACAGCGCGAGTTCTGGATCTTATCGGGACGACGAACGGTACGTAGCGTTGTGTTTAGGTGCTTGCCTTGTTACCGCTTGAAGGCAGCCACAATGCAGCCACAGATGGGAGATCTCCACCGGACCGGGTGACGGAGGCCTGGACGTTTGCAGGTGTGGGAACGGATTTTGCAGGCCCTTTCATGGTGAAGGCATCACGCCTGCGGAACGCAAAGTCTATCAAGGCGTACTTGTGCGTGTTCGTGTGCCTAGCCACCAAGGCCGTCCACTTGAGCTCGTGGCCGACCTTTCTACGGAGGCCTTTTGGCAGCGCTGGAGAGATTTACGTCGCGACGAGGGCGACCAGCGCTGATCAGGTCGGATTGTGGTACCAACTTTAAGGGTGCTGATCGGTGTATGAAGAAATTGTAACGTTCTTAAGGAGAACGAAGAAGCCATCAGCACGGGCCTCCCGTCAGGGAATTTCCGGGGTGTTCGCTCCACCAGCGTGGCCTCACTGGGGTGGTATTTTTGCAGCGGTTGTATATTCGGCTAATAATCTTTTTTTGCGCGTTGTAGTGTTAACAATTTTGACTTTCGATTAGCTGTCGACCGTGTTTTGTAAAATTGAGGCTGTACTCAATTCGCGTGTTGTGTCCGCTCAGCTCAGACCCAAATGATTTAGAGGCCCTGACGCCAGGGCATTTCTTAATTGGCCGCCCACTTAACGCCTTGCCGGAATATCCCTATCCGGAGGTGAATAGCAATCGTTTGTCGCGTTATCAGTTGTTGCAGCAAATGACTCAAAACTTTTGGAAGCGTTGGTCGCTTGAGTACTTGCACATTCTGCAGCAACGCCTTGTGGACGGACAGGACTGAACCCCTGCATTGGGGATCTCGTTCTGGTTAAGGATGTCAACCTACCGCCACTGCGTTGGCGCCGGGGGCGCATTCTCAACCTGTTTCCGGGCAGTGATGGCACTCCTCGAGTTGCAGAAGTTCAGGTGGGGATTCAGTCCAAGCGAGCAGTAGCTACATTATCACGCCTGCCATGCATAGAGCGGACCGATGGGTCGGTCCGGGGCGGTGAATGTTTAGTTTTCGTATAAATGGGCGCGCGGTGCTGGCAACACTGTCCTGTCATTCACGTCCTCTGCCGTCGCTCGCTTGGTTGATGCGAATTGTAATTATAAATGGTGTAATTTAGTGTGCTTTGGTGTTCTCGTGTGTTTTTCCTGTTCGGTGGGAAGAGAACCAAGTGTATTGGTTCCGGCGCTTTGATTGTCAGTCGGTTCGATAACCACGCGGCCGTCGGAAAAAATAACCTTACTTTTAGTCACCTGCGCGTCAGTGTCCTTGGTTCGCGTGTTGTATAAAAAACGTGGCTGTCGCGAGCAGTGGTGTGCGAGAAATCTTTGTTACTGTGTGTTAACATTATTTGATGTCGAACTATGAACAATAGTACTCAAGTGCTTGTGAAACTTGTTGGACGGAGTACCACGCGAGCTGGTGCCCGGGTACAGTAAGTCTAGTATCTATCTATCCCAATCCAAAAGCTTCTTCAAACCTGATACCTTTTTCCTGTCAAAACTAACTTACAAGGAAACGACGGCGTCATCGTTCGCTCGGTAAGCAATTGTTGCTGGGCCTGTTTAAGTAGATTTTGGACACAAGAATTTCTCGGCCGGAAACTTTCCGGAACAAAATTCTCTCATTAAATTTATTTTATTTAGCTATAGTAAAGAGCACTACGAATCGTAGTCAAATGTTGTTCCGAGGCTGATCGACCATTTAGTTTTAGATTTTAAGATAACTTTAATTTGCTTTCACTGCGCTAAGATCAGCTTCGAACTGAACAGAGCTTAATGTATGGGCATTGTATCATAATATTTGTCATCATATATATCGATATCTTTCTATCAAGTATATCTAAAAGTGCTTCCCATGAAACGCTTATTTTATTGTCAACTTGAATGTGTTACTGTAAACTTCTTCAAAAGCGATATATTCTTACTAGACACAGTAATTATTTTATCTTTTGGTTGTGACACTGGTGCTGTAAATAAGGTGCCAAATTGTTTGTAAAACGTTAATTTGAAACATTGCTGTACAGTAGGCTAGATAGGAATCTATAATGATAATAAGGTAAAACTAGTGGGTAGATGGGCAAAGTAGTTAAATCCAGCATTGCGCTCTCTGCCCACATAATTTTTTCATCTCAGTAACCAAATCTTTGTTTCATGTAATTTTGTACTTTAATGTTATGTGTTTGTGCTTATTCATTAATAATGTATGGATTTGTATTTGTAAACTTACCTTTTGGAATAACATTGTTTCCTGTGTAAAATTACCTCTATTAGTGTTCTTTTTATATATAATTAGATTCACTACATTTCCAACGGATGCACTTCATTAACCCACCCGAAAGTTCATCAAAAGCATTTTATTTTTGGGTGCTTTGACATCTTCCGTATTGAAGTCTACTGATTCTAAAATATTTTTACTGTTGTAATAACTAGATCTTTTGTTTTCTTTTTGCGTTGATATTCCTCGTTTTACTTATTGTTTTCTGAAATCTAAATTATTGTCTTAAAAATAGCTGGCAGAGTGTCATGCAAAGAGAGAATGAACAATTAATTTTATAAGACCTTTCTTTTTGTGACTTTTCTTTGTTAAATCGGTTTCATCTTGATTAGGTATTTCTTCAAATAGAGTGTTTGTGTCTTTAGGCCCTCATTGTTAGAAGTTGCTTCATATTGATTAAATATTTTTTATGGCGGTAGTCGTCATTTATATTATTTTCTAAATGAGCTTATAGACCATTGAATGATATAGAGATCTTTTACGCTGCCATGAATCTGTAACATAAAAACGTCTTTTTATTTCTAATACAAGTAAGAATTGGGAAAGTGAACTTTGATGTCCTAAAGGAATGATTATACCTTGAAAATGAAGGAATTCTATTAAAATAAAACAAATAAGTCATCATCCTTATCCTGATTCACTAACCTGACGACCTTGAAGATTGAAGTTCACTAACTTGAAGGTCCACCCAAGTATTCTTCTAACACTATCCTGAGCAGACTTGGGATGGCACTTTTTTTTTGTTAGAAACACCCAAATACAATATTACCTAGTAGACAAATATGCGTAGGTAGCAAACAGCATCCAACTTACACTTGGTTGTAAATCAAAATACAATCGTCAGTTTTCAGTTGAGGGCTTGAGGGTTGGATTTTGTTTGACAATTGCATGTGGGTTGGATCTTGTCCGCAAAAGTACGCCTAAATATGCATCGATAGATACCTTTATTCAAATTTTCCATGGCTGTTTCAAGAACGGTCTTATCTGCGATTATGCTGACCAGCTCTGGTCTGCAGGTCTGCTCAAAGGTGCAGTTCCAATGGCCTGACTTGTCACAATTGCATGTCTTACAGCCCAGGCAGATATTTTCTGAAGAAATATAGTTAGGGATTATGAGGAAATGCCCTTATAAGTACTTAATAGATCAGAATATGCCTGCATATCGTTCATATAATAGGATGGGAAATATATAATAGAACTTATTTTATAAAATCATATTGCTCACCCTTGGTACAGTCAGTATACTTAGATACGTATGGAATACAATCAGCCTCATCTGCCTCTGATTTTCCTGTGAAAACACATTGTCTATAAAACCTCTCAAACTAAATGACTCCTGGATCTGACAAATTTTGTATGGGAGGTTCAATAATAAATTCCCCAATGAATTAATAAATAAATATCAAGGTTCAGTTTTATATACTTCGACCTTTGGGTCTTTAGGGAACGTTGTTTATCTTAACGAGTTGAGCTTAACGTTTTTGGGCCAGTCGGTAGTTACAAGGTACCCCGTATTACCTTCTTCTATAATGCTGTAAACTAAGGTGTCTATCGCAGATCTTAATTCAGGATCCTTTTTATTGGCATCTGATTTATTTTCTTTGTCAAATATTTTATTAGTATCCATGTAGTACTCGCATCTAGAAAAAAATGCATCAAGATGTTTAATAGGTTTTGATAGTTTGAAATGAATAATCTCAAAGATTTTTTTGGATAAACAAAACAAATAGGTAGTTATTCATCTTCTAGCTAGCAAGACTTTCAGTTTAAAGCTCCGATGGATTGGACGATACAATAAGATCAACACAAGTATCACATTCAAATCTTTAGTGTTTTTTGGTTACTTTTGTTTTTTTTTGTAATTTCATCAAAATCGGTCAAGTATTTCCAGAGATACAGTAAGTATTGTAGTAGGAGACGATCGTATGAATCTTGCCTTGACGTCTCTATTCGTAAATCTTGTATGTGGAGGTTCGATTTTTATAGTAATTTTTTAACTAGTTTGTTTATGTAACGAGGCACGATCCATACTATCGTCAGTACATAGTCGGTAAAGAAAGTTTGAAAAAGCGTTGTTGATCTTACAACGCTACATCTCTGTAAATACTGGATAGATTTTGGTGAAATAACAACTAAAGTAATCAAAAACACTATCTAGATTAACATGTGATAATATGTGAAAGTAAATTATTTAAAACTTAAACCTACGTGAAACTTAATAACTTCCCCCAAGGAAAGAAATAAGAAAAAACAAAGCGGTCGATATTTCAACTTATGTTACTTGGGAAAAGTTGTTTAGTTTCACCACCAGAAAAACTCTGACACCAGGGATCATTGGGTCGTAGGACGACTTGGTGTCTTACTCGAAGTAGAAGAAGAACCAACTGGTTACTCATTTTTTTAACAACTTATATTTCGGTAAATAAAACTTACTGTAAGGATTAAAGGTACACTTCGTTCAGCATACAGACTGTACACTTATTGTCTGCCATCCTGTATGTTATGTCGTTCTGGTTTTCATGTTCATTGTAGGAGGGTGTCATCGACGTGTCCCATCTTTGTGCTTAAAAAACATAATTCTTTTAAAAGACGGATATACCAGTCAGACGGTCATATCAGTCTTCGCGGCCGTCCCAGGAAAAGATGGAGCGACGAGTTAAATGCCTACGCCCCAAACTGGATGGAGGTGGCTCAAGATAGGGAAAACTGAAAGAAGGAGAGGGAGGCCTTTGCTCTGCAGTGTGACATGTCTGACTCATAATAACAACAATAATAATAAGTCCACTAAAGGACGTAAGGCCTCCCCCAGGGCACTAACTCCTGTTTTCACCAGACCGTCTCTCTTTGCCCATATTGTTAAATTTTACTAGTGACCGATAACGGAAACTCACAACCGGCTGGTGATAAGGAACAACTTTTATCCGAGGAACATATACGTTGAAAACTGAAAAAGATTTGGATTTCCCATAGTTTCTCAAACCAAGTGATCGGCAATTTTGTATGGGAGGTCCAATTTTTTTTCATGTTTTTTCGTATAGGCTCCTTGGGGAAAGTTGTTCCTTATCACCAGCCAGTTCTGAGTTTTTGCTATCAGTGACTCCTTGGGAAAAGTAGTTCCTTATCACCAGCCAGTTCTGAGTTTTCGCTATTAAAATTTCAACAAGTATAGGTCAGAAGTCCATCTGGCAGGAGGGTGTCCAACACATTGTTTGCCGAGGCGTAACAGAAACACGAGAACCTGCTTACTCTACCGTCCATCGGCTCTACAGATGCCACTTGGATCCCACCAACCAACTGCTACGTCAACTTGCTACACTTCCAGAGAATGTCTTTTTTTATTTGATTTTCTGGAAAATGTAACGCCAAAAAGTGCAACAAAAAACTGAACTAAACGTAAAGGTGCTGACTCTGGTCCGTCAACAAAAAACATGCAATAGCTTTTTCAAACTAGCTGTAAGTAGCTTAAGCGTATGTGAGCCTAAGTTTACAAACACACGGCCAATCTGAAACATTTGAAACGACGTCTTGAAAATAAGCGAATTTTGGCCATTGTTTCCACAAGCTTTACATTCGGACAAAATGAAAATTCTATGATGATATAATGGCTAAATATATGATATTTTAAAGATGACACATTTGTTAATTGTAATAAAGAAGAAATGTAATAGTATTGGACGTGCATTAATAAGTATTTTAAAGAAGCAGCAGCTGAAATAGCCGGACGAGATGTAATATTAGGTAGTAAGTGTAGTATTATAGTTAGTTTTGCACCTACACAACAATGATAACACCTGTTACACTGTGTGTAGTAAACAAAATGACAAACAAACAAACAAAGCATGCTCACCGGAGGCGTTAAAAACAAACAAAACAACAGCTAGCACTCCGTACATTCCGAGGGTGTGATCAACAGGAACTGTGCACATTTCATAAAATTGCATGTTTGTGTGAAGTATGATTTGGGTACCAACATGGGTCGGATTTGGTGCCGCTGTAAGAATACTGCCATCCCTGGTCCACTCAGGCTGTTCCGTAAAAGGCGACGTAGAGTTTTGACCTGGGCTGAATATCTGTCGACCCTAACTGATTTGGGATAAGGACAGGAAGATGATGATGATGGGTCGGATTTAAGTAAATAGAGAAATCTCCCACATTAGAATGAGACCATTCACCTTCACCAAGCTTTCACCTTTACAGCCACAACAGAACAGTACACTGGCTGGCTGGAAAAGGGCCTCCCCTTCAATTTCAATTTCAATTCATTTCATTGCTTCTCGGGGTATTGCCATACTCACCAAGTGCAACTTGTTTTATTCATGCTGCTGCCCATTTCATGAATAATAAACCCTTAGTCACTTTTACGATACCCATCGATACAATTCGGGTGAGGCAGTTTTTCATTTACTTTTATTTCAATTCTTCAGCCAAGTACGAACCTGGTCCTGAAACGTGAATTTCGCAACTATATTTGTAAACACGCTCGTGCTCCAGCCTCAGAGACGCAAGCGCCGCCGCAGTTAAGATCTACAGCCGAAGATGATCATATTAGCTAGTTTGCTATACAGCATTCTTGCTGCAGGTCAGTCATTTCGGTCGTTTCACCCCAAAGCTAAAACCTGTAAAGCAATGTTTTTTTTTTCGGAGTTAGCGACTCACCACATTTGTTAGAGTTCGAGCCATCTGACCGAAGTAATGTACATTAGAAGGTATCTATTTTCTTGTTGAGACTTCCTGATGTAAACTTTTTGTCCTTATTATGCTGCTATACATCGTATTTGCTCCGTTATTGTATTTACATTCGAAACCGTGAGTTTGTATAACCAGCTTATCTATATAATGCCCGTGTTTCACCTGCTGCCTATTATTGGAAAGCATTACTGATGTCGCTAGTTTTGAAAACATTTAAAACGCGATCGGCTCAATACGCCACCTTTGAATATTGATCCATAGGAATAAGACATTTTCCGTGGTAGTAGCCATGTTATTTTAGATACTTTCATATGCAAAATTTCATGTCAATCTAATCAGCCGTTTTAGCGTGATGTCGTAACACACAAACATCCGCCTTTATAATATTAGTAGGATAGTAGGATACCAGTTTGCCGTCGTTGGTCTATTGAGCGTAGTATTAATAATTGATAGCGATTCATACAAAATCTTAAAAAATAAATATACCTACTAATCGTTTACGGAATTTTTGTACCCTTCAGTACAGGCATATCATTATTTGAGGTTCCTCTAGTATTTATAAAGTCTAGTACTAATATTTGTAAACCTACTAATAACACACTAATAATTTTCAGGAGGCTATCTAGATAACTTTGGATCTTTTGGAAACTTTACCACTGGACTTTTAAACTATAATTTCCTAGGTTCAGATGAAACTACCCCTAATCCAGTCCCAACATCAATCATTCCACTCAAAATTAATAATGTACAACCACATAATTATAAAATTGACTCAAAATTACCTCATATGAGACATTTTAACCAAGAGTATCTCAAAGGGCACGCCAGAACTCAAATGCCAAAACAAAGAGGTCAATTTATGGGTAGAATTCAAACAAAAGATAGAAGACAATTTATGAAAGGATATAAATTCAATTATAGAAATCCTTTTCTAACAAGAAAACCTGAGATACCAACTCCTAAAAAAACGCTGGTTAAAACTAGAAGCACTACTACCAAAACCCCTTCGACAACTAAAACCCTTAGTAGCACAAGCCATATTATAACATCCAGTGATGGCTCGCTTTTCATGGACATTGTAACAGAAGCTAGGCAGAAAAGAAAAGTTAACCAGATACAAGATACTATTAAACTGACTGCAGGTAGGTCTGAAAAAATATAATACACAATTATGATAGGAAACACTTTGAATGTACAATAATATGTTTGTGATGGTCTTTATACATAGACTTTGCACCAACCAACATACAGTTCGATCGTGGAATTTATGAAATTATTTTAAAATTGTTAAGAATAAAATCTATCTGCGCAAATAATATCATTATCAAATTGAAAATTCCGCTGTTGATCTCTCCCCTGCTGCAATTCAACTCAGAATTTGTAACGTAGCCGGGGAAATGGTCTTCAGCAATTTATTTATCAAATGTTTCTCTTACTGAATCCACCTCTGGGGTTGGACCGCTGAAACCTGACTTTTCTGGAGTTTACAAACAATTCGTCTTGATTACTGGCTGTGCGTATAGACGTGTAAATTTGGTCACTGCCGCGCGTGGCTTCAAATATGCTGGTGTGGCTGTTTGTGTTTCACCACGTCGCTGCCAGAGGTGAGGGAATTGGTTTAGTTATTTACATTAACTTTTCGCTTATCTTCTTCTTTTTTCATTCTTTTATGATTTCATTAATTAATGTTTTGGTTATATTATTTTTTATTTAAATTACTTCTTTCTTAATTCACTGCCAAATTCAGTGCAACTTGATTACTGTCTTGTAAAATCAACTTTTTTGTCACTTCACAAATAATGCTTTGTAATCTGTGTCCTGTTTTAAGACCTTCATATCAGTTCTATCATTCGATAATTTGTGTTTTCTTTCATTTTTATATTTGTTCATAATGCTATAGGTTTCCTCATCATAACATAACTGTCTCTTATCTTTTAAATTACTTCAGAATTTACTTCGAAATATGTTATATTATGTACTTTTGTGATTAATTTCTAATTCTTCCTTACTTTCTTCTTTATAAAAAATTTACCTGTTTTATGCTGCTTAGTCATTTTGTAATATTATTATTTTTCATACTATTTATCCATCTTAGCACAGCGTTCTCTTTTCATTTCAGTAACTTTACAGTGTTATGTAAAACTGTTTTGTTGATTTGCTTTATCAGTACTTACCGATAGCAAGGGCAAGTACAAAAAGTTTTCGAACCAAGCTATTATAAACATTTTATGACACAAACACTTTTAGTTGAGACCATTTCCTGTTCCCGATTTATCGGCACAATTTCAGAATCAAAATACGCCCCTGTTTGGGTGTACGGTCGGGGTCAAAAGAGCGTATCTAGGATCGCCTCGAATGGTTCAAAATATCTCTTTAACTACATTGATTTAGTAAATTATTTCTTTTATTGTCTATGCAGCTACTAAAAATATATTTATTAAAATAAAAAACATTTGGAAAAAAAAATTAGATCCATTTTAGGCTGTCTTAGGTATGCTTTTTTGATCCCGACTACCTAATTGTACACAAATACCTTATGTTGGTGCTGTGTTTGCTACTACGCAAAACTGGCCGTTGTCACATTTTGCTGACGATGCAATGAGGCTTCTATCAAAAAAAATATACCTATATGTTTCCTTATGATATGAATCATTTTATCAATGGAATGAAGGGGACTATTTTATTAAATTCGTGTAATATATAGTCGTACGTATAGGTACGTCATATTTTATACCAATTGAAGTTTATTAATCAATACAAAAATATATCAAAGGTGAAGAATTGTGAATAGCATTGAATGTACAAATTGGAATGTACAGTCGAAGTCAAAAGCGCAAATGTTTAAAAATATCTCTGAAACTACATTACTTTTGTAAATTAATTAATTTGTTGTCTATGCAGCTAGTTAAACTTTTTACAACAAAAAAAATATTACAAAAGTAATGTAATTTCAGAGATATTTTAAACCATTTGAGGCAGTTATAGGTAAGCTCTTTTGACCCCGACTGTACCTAAAGAAAGGTTATTGAAAAATTTACAAATAACTGAATTGTTTTTGAAACAATGACCGATGAAATTAAATAGATCACTTACACTAAATTTGACTCATATACCTCAGATTGTTTAACTTGAATCGATGCCAGTTTGGTTTCACAGAACGAAAATATTATTATGATTCATTAAACAGAAAAATGGTGGTACTTCAGCAAAGCGAAAAGTTGTCAGTGGCCGCTGAAGTTTTGGTGATTGTAGATGGTGGTGGTAATAGTAGCAAATAGTTGAATCGTGAAAGTTTTTTTTTTATTTTACATGATTATAAAGTAAAAGATAACCTAACAGGCCTAAAAGAACTTATTGAGACGTGTTATATTTTCAAATAACAATGTGATCCTGTAGAATATGCTTCGGTAGTTTGCGTATAGATTTGTATAAAATGAAGATGAACATAATTTATCGTTTCGTTTATGTGTGGACTTTGTCAAATATATTTTGTGTCGTGTATTGTAACAACAGTAAGCATTATGAACTATTACATTTTATAAAATATTTGTTAATAATGAGTTTTTCGTACTTTGTTGCCAAAGTTTCTCTTTTATATAAGACTAATATATAATAATTAGCACGAGTAACTTTTATCAGGAATCAAGATATTTATAAAAGTTTTGCATAAATTTGCCTGCCCCGGCTTTTACCCACTGTAATTTAAGGCTCCTGCAATAAATATTCGTACTTGAACCCCTTCAAACAAGAAATTCATCATCTGTATGTATTGTATCCTTGCTTTTTTAAATTTCATAGAGTCCATCTCGGGCGGTGATCTGACCTTATATAGCGTATAATCCATCTGCATTTTTGTTTGGTATGCACTATGGCATAAAACCTGAGTTTCTAATTTCTTAATAATCTTAAACACAATGATGGAATTTTGCTAAAGTCACCAGACCTTGATATTTGATCAACCGTCCTGGTCTTTTTCAGATATACCACTCCAAAAGTATCACGTGACAAAATATATAGAGAAATGTCCAGACGAGGGTTACTTCTTCAAGAGAGATTTGCAAGTGGCCAATACTGGCATATGCTACCTCTGTTTTTGCAAAAGCAACAACACTGCCATCTGTTGGCAGAGGAACAACAGAAAGTGTAATGCAGAGTCGTATCAACCGAGATGGCCAAATAAGCGGTGAGTATCTTGCTGAAGCATCTATGTAGATGACTTCCTTTGCAATATTGTTTAAGCGCCTTTTCGCTGGCATAGAGAGACAAGACGATTACATTTCGATAGAACAAACCGCGTCGTGAATGCAAAAGTTTAATAGGCGTTGTCTTAGGAGGATCAATAGGATCATCCATCAACAGTTTATATCCAGTCCACTGCTGGGTATAGTTCTCTTCTTTTTCACTTAGTGTTTTTCAACCGTTTGGTTTCCAGTACAGTATTAAACCATTAAGACACGGAGCCGTTTGATAATTTGGCAGGTGGAAAGCTAACTGAGTGTTTTACGCAACGCCATTTTTCTTAAAGTTTCTTGAATTATCTCGTCTAATCAAGAAGAATATTTATACGTTTTTTTTGTTCCACAGAGTATCCAGAACCCGTCGTAGTTTGATAGATTTTACTGACCTGTTCATGAAAGATGCATCTAAAGACGGTATGCCTGTTTCTTATACGTGATGTCAAAATATTGGTTTCATATTTAATCCTTTATTTTTCGGGGTAACGTACCCCTTTATTCAGATATGATCAGTTTCAATGAAAATGTAAATATTTATTCGCAAGCACATACGATTTTCTATTTTTATTACTAAAACTACCTATATTTTTTCAGTTTTTAAGGAAAGGTCTCAAAGGACTTGTAAGCCGAACGAAGCCAGTTATAGCGAAGGCTGCCCACCAGGTAAGTTCGAGATTCGTTTGATGATGAAGAGTTAGGAAATAGCATCACCCCAACTCATCCTGCGGTTTGCCAGAATGTCACCAAAGAATCCAAGGTGTGCTGAAAAGTTCAATTGATTTGGTATTGATAATTTGGATTTTTAGTGACAGATTGCTAATTTATGTCAGATCTGTCAGATGGATATGTTTTGAAAAGTGTACGTTTGAAAAATGTAGTGTGTTTTGAAACAATCACAATAAAGTATATAGGTTATTGAAGTAGGGGTCTTCCGAGTTGGAGCATTTACAGTTGCCAGTTATAACAAAAGAAAAAAACAGTGGAATGCGTAGTAGTTGCTGTAAGCGCAGCTCGCTGGTCTACATTAATGAAATGAGTGATGCCATTTCTGATAGCTATTAAAAAGTAAAAATTTGTACTTAGTACTTATTAAAATCATCAATAGACGGCGCTGAATGAGTTGCACTGGCCTTTATTGACAACGATTATTTAGATCATGCATGATAATAAAATCAGTGAGTTTTTACGAGCAAGGAAAACCCTTTTGGTTGTTATGAAATGCATTAAAAAAAATCATAGAAGCTAGTTTTGTTATAGACCTTGCGAGCGTTTGTGTGCATCTGTTGCTCGCGCCATTTGCTGATGATTTTACTGACTACTAAGTACTAGTTTTTTTTTAATAGCTATCATAGAAAAGGCCTCATTGGAACACAGTTTTTCCAAAAGTCCATAAAACTGTATCTAGTCTGGAAATAAAAAGGAGAGGCCTTCGTCTAGTAGTAGGGGATCAGCTTAATATTGAAATAGAAGAAACTAATGATTATTTTACTGTAATTTTCCAGAGGATTGGTGTGTCGGTTGCACGGTGTGCGATTGTAACAGCCAAGGGAAATGGGACTGTCACTTACTCAGCTTTTGCTCTGATGCCGGTCAGTACTTATTAGACTTTCTTGAAAGGTTATTTTATAAGTGTACTTTATACAGCATTTTTAATGAGAGGCACATTTTCAAACCTGAGAGGATGTCAGGAGGTCAACTTTCATTACTTTGCGCATGAATTTGGCTGCAGTCACCATTGAAAGTAGTATTCTACCTAATCTTCAAAGCGCAAAAGACTTAATAAATAGATTTATGGATTTCTTGATTTTTACAGATAAAAAGAAAGGTAGCCACAAAAATTATAAAGGAGAGCTCCAAGGACACTTTTATGATCCATTTGAAAAACCCAAAATTAGTCGTGCCGAACGCGAGAAGTCCCAACGTGCCGTACAGAATCTTGCCGAAAAAATGGCTCAAGCAAGGCAAAAACAGAAAATTGGGAAAAATAATTCGCGTCGGTACTTTTTTAAAAACGGCACCCTTGTAAATAAAACTATTTTCGATTTGAGAAAACGAAAAAAGAGTCCCAACGTCTTGAACCAAACTCCAACTGACGTCCAAAGGTGGTCCAGTTTGAATATGAAAATAAGAAAGATTCCAGACCAGGAAAAAAGGCAAAAATTAATAGAGAAGACACATAATAATGCTCAAAAAATTACGGAAAGCGCTAATTTCTTTGTCAGAAAGATCCCTAACAAAAAAACTAAACAATTCATACATCAGCAGCAAAAAGAAGCTGTTGATGTATTGGCAAAAAGGCAACCTAAAAGAAAAAAGAAAAGACATGTTTTACTACCATCTGGTATGAAACTACCAAAAGAATTGCTCGATAAGTTACCCCCAAGTATAATTCTTCCCACAAAAGATTCTTCAGCCGAACATTCTATCAGTAAGGGTCATATAAAACGTGTTCTTACAAACCAATTAGCAACAAGAAATACCCGTGGAGAGGCAATAGCTACAAGAAGCCTCAAATCAAATTCTAAAGCAACCGACAAAATAATTGTAAAACGAAGTTTAAAATCATATTATAGAAACAAAAAAAATGTGTCACATCTAGCATATAAACCCTTAAAAGGCTGAGCCTCCAAAGAAAAACAAACTTTTAAAAAAGCAGGTGGTTGGTTTAAAAATAATAGCAAAAAGAAGTCTCAAGATAACTCTTACAAAAAGTATGAAAAAACTAATTCAAAGAGTCATTATGTCAAAGAAAAAAATAAAAATCTTAAAGATAATAATTTAAGGAGTAGTAATGATAAAACTCCAACTATGGAACTGAATACACTTGTGAATAAAAAACATCGTTCGAAAGATTCAAATAAAATTAGAAGTCGTCCAAAAGATTTAAGAAAAAGCTTTAGAAACAGCAATAGAAACAAGTTGTGGAAACGAAGTAACCATAACAATAATACTACTGAAAAAATTCAGAGCAAAAATGATGGCACAAAAAAACACACTAGAAGAAATGTTAAAGTTAAAAAAGATGTAAAGAATAAAATATTAAACAGTAATAGTAGCAAGGATAACAAAAATATACACAAGAAACCAATAAAATCCCAAAAGAAAAACCCAAAGAAATCTGTACTGAACAAAGTTACTGTGAAACAAAACCATTTAAGAGATAAAAGATCTTATTCATCTTGGGTTAAAACGGTCACAGAAGGTAATACGGTTTTAAAAATCGCTACTACCGAAGAAAAACAAAATGAGTATCAAACAAGTACTAAAAAACCTGAAAAAAGAGTTGAAAATCAAGACATGGCAGTGTTAAAACAGAGAAAATTAGATGAACAAGTACAAAAAATTGCAAAGAACATCCAAACAAGTTTAAATAAGAAAGTACTTGAAGTAGTTGGGCAAATGTTAGGACAAAATCTGACTCAGCAAAGTATAGCAGTTAAAAGATCTGCAGTTTTTAAAATGGAAGCTATCAACAAAAATGATTCAGACATAGATGGCACAAGTACATCTGCAAAAAGCAAAAACATTTCAAATCATTTTGATAAAGAGAATCGATTGTACATGATAAATGATGCATATGAAAAACCAACTCTATCCTTAAAATATAGAATCAAAAGATCTCCAAATGATGACGCAGGATACGACAAAAGACGCCTTGTGCCTTTTATTGTAAAACAAAGTCCGGTACTACCAGTGATGGATACTCAAAAGGGAGACATCCTTATGAACCAGTCACAAGTAAGGCTTACTCCCAGTGATCCTCAAATTGATGAAACTTTGAATAGATTGAATGAAGAAGATAAATATTTTCTCCCAATAACGACTAGTGAAGTTTACTTAACCGCAGATAAAAATATATCTGCGCCTTTCAGTAATTCACGAAGTATAAATAGTGATCTTATCGACATATTTGTTCCTATCAAAAAGTCTAGGAAAATTGTTGATACACTGCAAATTAATAATATGCTATCCGCAATAAATAGGCATAAAAGAAGCGCAAATTTTGAATTTACACAAACTACAAATGATTCAACTAATTTTAATGGTATGTGAACAAACTTTTTTACAAAACTATTTGTCTTTGCATTGAAGTTGTTAAGGTTTTCATTATCAAACTTACACAAATATGTACTTTAACTAAGTAAAGTTACATTATTGTTCTCAGAATCACCCACAACTTCCGTAAGAGGCCCACGTAATATTGAAACTACTGACTATTATAAGTATGCTGTTGATCATGTAGGAACTATTAATAAACAAACTTCTAATAAGTATGTAACTGAAGTTGTTGAAGTGTATCCTAAGAATGTTGCCGGAAAAAGATCGATACATGAAGAAATTGAAAAATTACCTGATTTTGGTGTTGTTAAGAATGTAAGTAATGCCCCTTTCAAGTTAGCGACTTCTACAATGATTAATAATGAAAATCGCACTAAAAATAATACAATAATATCAGGCGATGATATCGAACTTAATGTTCAAAGGGTAAATATTTCTAATTTTAACCCTAAAAATGTCCTAGATGACAAAGTAGTTATTATTAAAGATACAAATGATTCTCTTATTGATAGATTGATTGAAGTGACGAATAATTCTCTATTCGGTTTGGTTGCCACAAGTGAATCAGTTCCAACGGTAAATAACAAAACTGTACTTGGAATAGAATATGAAAAAAACCTTACATTAAATGTCAACAACAATGGAAAAAATGAATCTCTTAAAACAAACAATAGTCATGATGATCCAAGCTTGTTTGTAGATAGTTCAGTTGTCATAATACGGGAACCAAAGAGAATCATAATTCCAACAAACAATAGCTTTATCAATACAACTACAGAATTCGAAACTAAAGATAGTAATATTCCCACACAAACAGAAGTAGTTAGAGATAATAAAGAATCTTCGACTACACTAATAAATGAAAAGACTAATGTTTCAACAGAGAATAATGAAATTTTACCTCTAGTTTATTCAAGTACGGATTTCCTAAACGCAGATGAATTTGCTAGCAGCACTACATCAAAAACACATTCCACAAAAGACTTAAAAACACTTCCTGGAAATGTGATAACTAAACCTACAGAAGTTAATTTAATTGTTAGAGAAACAGAGTACAGGCAGCAAATTACGACAGAAAAATTATCAACTAAAAGCGACAAAAGCTCTAATGATTTTATCGATAAAAATGATAAACAAGAAGATGCGTCTGTTCAATACATTGCTTCAAAACAAAGTGAGATCAAGCCTTTTAAAACAGACAAAAATAAAATTAGACACGATATTAAGCAAAAACTAGCTGAAATTCAACTCAAAAAAATGAAGCTAACAAATCAAATAGCTATGGACGTAAACTTAACTGTACAATCAAATCCCGAACATGCCATTAAAGACAATGTGGTTACATTAGAAGAGAAAGAGCCTGCTGCACTGAATGTGAGAAATGATTTACTTTATAGTAACGTTCCCGTTCCAGCTACTGACCCACATATTATGAAAAAAGATCATATTATGTTACCAACGCGACAACCCAATATGGCGGAAGAAGATAAGGATATAACCAAATTAGCTTTGAAAATTACCGATATCCCAGGTGGATTTAACGATAACGAAGTAATAAATTTGCGAAGCGAGAATATATCTAAAAGTAACTTCCAAGTAAATAAAGTGAAAACAAATGACATCAAGAAATTGCAAATGAAAATAAAAAAACACAGACTTAAAAAAATATTGAACACGCTACATAACAGAACAGATAAAGATGAAAGATTCTTAGTCAAACAAAAAAAAACAAGACAAAATTCTTGCTGGTAATAAACTAACGATTTAAAAAGCTTTTAAGAAACTTTTGAGTACTTTTAAATTAAATAAGCCCAATAAAAAGCAGTCGAGTTCTAAAAGGTCTAAAATATTGAAATTTTTTGCGAAATTCTTTAAGAAGATTTTTTTGGATAATAAAGCAAATAAAACACTTACCCATCAATTAAACAGAAGAAAAGTGATTGAAACACTTTGCAAAAGCTTTGGGCCGTGTAAAATAAATGTGAAAAATAAACTTAAATTGCAGTCACACATCGATCACTTAAATACTGAGACCTATAAAATGTTACGGTCAATCAAAATTATTAAAGGTTTACTAAAACTAGTAGACTTGGCTAAGAACGACAAGAACATAAATAACGAAACGAATTTCATAAGCGATGTACAAAAACTGCATATTATATTAAAAGGGACCTATTCAAATTCCGACCAAACTGAGGCACTTACTGATACAGAAAAAATACAAATCGAGTATATAAAAAATAGCACACAACATTTTATACAAGCGGCTGCTAAATTCATAATGATATTGAATGAAATAATTGACATTATTACTGCGCCTGGTCATAAAACTGCGACAGAAGATCGTTTTTACCCTACACTTGTAGAAAGACAGAATTTAAACATTACTAAGTTATTAAAATCTAGAAACATCACCAGAATGGCAACAAATACAGACTCAAGCGTAACTTTGGTGAAATTAAAAGAGCTTATTTCTAGATACAGTCTCATACAGAGTACATTCATGAGAAAGATTTACAATATTCTAAATGATCTAGACCACAAAAGGAATAATCAGAAGAAAACTAGATCTATCAATACACCAACTGAAACGACTTCACAGCAACGGCAAAATAATACTGAAGAAATTCAAATGTACACTAAAAATATTATTCAAAATCTGAGAAAACTGAGGGATTTGGCACATAATTTGAATAAGGACAGTGCTCACGTGAGACGAAAAAGAGATCTACATAATGGTAATCTTGAATACATTCTGATGTTAATGGAGTATTTACTTAAAAAGCAACTACCAACGGATAATGGTGGGTATAAATTATTGTTAATGTAATATTCCCTGAAGTGGACCGAGGATGCACAAGATCGTAACAAGTGGAAGACCGCGGGGGAGGCCTTTGCCCAGCAGTGGGATCTGATAGGCTAAATATAAAAAAATATTCCCTAGATTCTTTCTTTAATTTGATATCTTATTTATAGTTACATAAAATCCTTGGCAAAACGCGTGCACCATAAGACTTATGTCGTACCCTGCTAAAAATAAAGATTATATTTACCAATAAATAAAATTTATGTTAAAAAAACATATTGTAAATAATTAAACCGTTTTTAATATACCGACTCTGTGTCCCTATAAAGAAGAGCCGCGTCTATACTAGGACCGCAAAATTGTTATAAGAAAAGGAAAGTGTGTAATTCAATTTTCTTTTTTTTACAATTACTTATCCATATCTGTGTAATGACTATCAAAAAGTGATATTTTTTATATCCCATGTTAAATAATCATTTTTGAGTTTGCGTTTGTGTAAGAAGAATGTAAAAATAGGTTATTTTCAAATATTCACATTATTTTAAATTGTTACAGCTGGCGACGGTATTGATCTTCTTATAGATGCTATAAAAAAAGCGCCTAATATAGATACAATTAAGCAGCAAATGCTTCCGAAATATATGAATTCTCCACAAAACCATTAGGATGGTATGGTACTATATTTAAATCGACATTAAATCGAGGAGCGAAACCCAAGTCCAAGTTTAGTGAATCTATAAAACCAAGCCCATCAAAGAAGTCTCATCAGAGTCAGATAGTAAGACTTCTAAAGAAGAAAATGTTACTCCATCACTTTAGAAGAAAATACTACCCCATCTCTTAGAAGAGTCAAAGTAAACATGATTGATCAAGTTTTGGACGACGACCCTGAAGAACAAGAAGTTTACGTATTCGATAGAAAAGCGCATTCATCTGCGACAATTGAGACAACGACTTTGACACACGACAGAGGCTCCGAATCTAAATGGGGAAAAAATGCTTCAACTGATGCTCAACCAGATGTTTTCTACAACACAATATCCGATTCAGGTAATCCTACAAAACAAATGGATACAGCAATGATGATGAAGATGCAAAATTGAACTTTTTGATAGGTATACCGATGAAGCACCACCATCAGAGACGCCTATTTCGACGATTGCCTACACGACAAAAACACATTTTGCTACAGAGTCGTCGACTAAAACCGACGATATAACGAACCCTCCTAGTACACCACTAACACAATCTATACGGCATTTCTATAATAATGGTGCAAGTAAGCCGCGAATAGATTGGATTGACGAATCATATGAAGAAGAAACTAGAGAAACACATCCTAATATCCGAAAAGGTCCTCCACCGCCTAATAAGTCAAGAAAACAATAAAACTAGCAACAAAATGGACAGCAACATAAGAAGTAATAAATCTGAAGACGTTAGTGGATTATCGAGAGAAGTTGCAAGGAAATCTCCAATGCAAGATATATTGTATAAAAAACAGATAGATCTATTGAATTCTCTAGATTATGGTACTGAAAAGAGAGAAACAGATATGTCGGTATCAAGAGATAGCGGGTCGGTAGACAAATATTTAGGAGATCCATTTAATCAATATTTCCGAGAAGAGAGAATTTAAGTTTATAAAATACTTATACAAACACTATTTGTTAAATACCATTTTATGTTAGTCACATATTTAACTAAAATAGAATTATAAAAGAATGCAATATACAGTTAAAATATTTGTTGTTGTCTACATCAGTCCACAGTGAAAAGGGCTTCTTCATGTAAAATAGTTACGTTTTTAAGTCTATTAGTTTTTTATA
Source organism: Phthorimaea operculella (assembly GCA_024500475.1). Classification (NCBI taxonomy): domain Eukaryota; kingdom Metazoa; phylum Arthropoda; class Insecta; order Lepidoptera; family Gelechiidae; genus Phthorimaea; species Phthorimaea operculella. The sequence goes on along the minus strand of JANFCV010000378.1, from coordinate 119,114 downwards.
ATGCATAGCCTAGCTAGAGTCTGCGCCACAAAAGGATGCCGGTTAAGAAACTTAACCAAAATACGAAAATGCAGTACTGTTTAATAGTTGTACGATGATAGATTTTTGAATTGTCTTAGCCTCTAAAGTTATGTGATGAAATGCCAAATAATGGCTCGATTTATAATAAATAATAATCTTAAAAATGTTATTGTTTGAAAGAAAGTTGTAGAGTTTTTATAATAAAATCACAAAGAAAATCAGTAGCAAGTAGTATAGCTATGATTTGGATTCCCCAGAACTTTTCAAAATATTCAGTCTTCCGAAATAATAATAGGGTTCTATTAAATTCACTGCATATAGGGTGAATTTTTACTAGTGACCGATAACGAAAACTCAGTAACGGCTGGTGATAAGGAACAACATTCCTCAAGGTACATAACATAGGTCGAAATATGAAAAAAAATGTAGACCTCCCATACCAAATTGCCGGTCAGCTGATTTGAGTTACCTACTATGGGAGGCCCAAATTTCTTTTTCACATTTCGACCTATGTTCCTTGGGTAAAGTTATTTCTTATCACCAGCCGGTTCAGAGTTTTCGCTATCGGTCACTAGTAAAATTTCACCCCATAATTTCAGGGTATGTTCTACTTGTGAAACTGAACAACTGTTCTTTTTGAATCTGGCACATGTTTTGTATCGGAAAAAATTTACAAAGAAAAGTTGTTCATGTTTACTATTTTTGTAGAAATTTTTCCACAAGATAGTAATTTTTGAACACTTAGTGTTTTAATCAAACACTAGATATTGATATTAACTTTTTGGTTACAAAGTTAATACAAACGAAAAAAGCCCGCCGTGGTGTAAGCGGCAACACGTCTGACCCGGCTTGTCAGAAGACGTGGGTTCGAATCCCGCCGGCGGCGTGAATTTTTCCGCTTGCTTCGTTTGTATTAACTTTGTAACCAAAAAGTTAATATCAATATCTAGTGTTTGATTAAAACACCAAGTGTTCAAAAATTACTATCTTGTGGAAAAATTTCTACAAAAATAGTACTATAACAGCCACGACAGTCCACTGCTGGACATGGACCTCCCCCTATCGGGGGGTATTGCCATACTCACCACGCTTGGCAGGCGGATTGGCGAGCGCAGTGTAAGATGATGCATTTACAGAGAACGCTGCTGCCCATTCCCTGGATGAATATCCCAAAAATATCCCAAAAAATCAACAAAAATAGTAAACATTCACAAATCGGAAAAAGCTCCATCTCTCGTCAACTTGTACATACGTAATGTTGTCAGTTGAGTGACTGTATAGTTCTACTACAAAGTCATAGATGGCGCTAAGCTACCGTGTAGTCAAGTGACAAAGCAATATGACGAAGCAAGTGGATCACAATTTCGCCGCCTCGGCAGAGCCCGCCGTGGTGTAAGCGGCAACACGTCTGACCCGGCTTGTCAGAAGACGTGGGTTCGAATCCCGCCGGCGGCGTGAATTTTTTCCGCTTGCTTCGTTTGTATTAACTTTGTAACCAAAAAGTTAATAAAAGTTGTTCAGCTTTTTTTTTTTTTTTTTTTTTTTTCCTAACTAGTCCCTACGATATCTACCTACGGCAACTATATCTACACCTAGCTGAATTTTGGGAGCGGAAGGCTCACCGGAAGTGTGTGTGTGGTTGTTCAAAAAATCAGCCCAATCGCGCCCCTGGGGCGCGGTTGGCTTACGAGTTGTTCTGGGAAGAACGGGTCGGACTATGTCTACCGGGTATATGCCGGTAGTTGCCAAAGAATGGCACAAATGAAGGACCTCCGCGTCCCCGCCGGCGGGGACGACGGTTGCTTGAAGAGCTTGTGGAGTGTGATCTACTTGCAATGGCTGCAGCTGCTGCTGCTGTAATTTCATCGTCTTCATCCGAAAGGACATGTTTCGGACGGCGTCTGAAACGCGTGGTTGGATGGGGGAAGTAGTTGGACGCTGCAACTATAAGGGGGTTTTTATGATGGGGAGCGTTGTCGAAGAATCGACGGGACGCTCGTTTCATATATTCTTTAATGGTAGGGAGTCCTAAGTCAATATGAAGGTTCTGGTACGCATGTACCAGGGGCCCTGGTAGCTTTGCGTAAGAAGTTTTGATGACCTGCAGCACATTCAGATGTGTCTTAAAGTGTGAGCAAAGGTTACGCTAGCGTAGGTCATGATAGGCCTGACGCAGGTGTAAATCCTCACCTATTTCTAAGGGAGAGTTTGCTCCGTTTGTTCAACATCGGATGGTAGTCTGCCCAAACAAACGCCGCGCGGTCGCGAACCTTCGTTATGTGGGATCGGAAGTTTAACCTGGAGTCCAGGGTGACGCCTAGGTACTTGGTCTCGTTTACCCATGGGATGGGTCGGCCGAAAAGCTTTACAGCGGGGACGTCCGGCCGGTTTGGTCCCCTATGAAAGTACACTGCTGCACTTTTATCAGGGTTGACCTCGATTCTCCATTTGCGGAACCAGTCTCCGAGGAGTCTAGCGTTCTGGAGATCTTCTGCGAGTTTGTCATGGTTGCGGTTGATGCGTAAAGCGCAGTGTCATCCGCAAACATGGCAAGCTCGGTCCTAGGTGTTTTGGGGACGTCGCTTGTATATAGCGTGAATAGAAGAGGATAGTACAGAGCCCTGGGGACACCTGCCTGAATGCAGTGAGGGGAAGATAGAGTGCCTTCCACTCTGTATCGAAAACTTCGATCCGACAAAAGTTACGTACAAGTAGTACGAGCCGATCGGGCACACCGAGCTGGTACAGCTTGTATACCAGCCCGTTGTGCCAGACCTTGTCGAAAGCTTTCGCTACATCGAGGAAGACTACTCCAGTCGGGATCTCTTTGAGAAAACAGTTTGTTTGCCAAGAATGTGTTCGACCAGGCGGTGCACTGTTGAACACAAGAGTGCCGGTGTCGAAAGCCAAATTGCTCGTCAGGATTAGTTTGTTGGTCTCTGCGTGATCTTGCAGTCGGGCATAGATCATGTCGTAAAGTTTGGCGAGGGTTGAGTAGACTGATAGGTCGGTAGGAAGTGGGCTCGTTGGCCGGCTTTCCTGGTTTGTGAATGCCGATGACCGTTGCATCCTTCCAGCTAGCTGGAAAGTGCAGTTGGCCATGGCAGCATTCAGAATCAGGGGTGAGCCGGTTGATCAGGTGATCAGGGAGAATTTTCAGGATCCGGTTGGTGATGCCATCCGGACCTGGAGCCTTTCTTGGTTTTAGTGCCTTAAGGGCGTTACGGACTCCATCTCAGTTATGGCTCTGGTGGAGGGCTAGTCAGTGGTAGTGAGGTGAGGCGTTCGACTTCGAGGTCGACAGTCGCGACAAATGTTACGTCATGTGGAAGCGTGCTGGGAGTGCACTGGGCTTCCAGGCTGTCAGCCAGGCATTCGGACTTTCGTCGTCGTCGAACGCTTTGTTTGGTCGGGTCTGTTAGTACCGGCAAGTCGGTGATGGTATCTTGTTTTAGTGAGCGCTGCACAGAACGCAAGATGGGATGGTTTCAGTTCCTCCAGGCACTGATCCCACCCAGCGTTGCGCCATTCAGTTGCTAAACGATGTACGTCCCTCCGTAGAGCGTTCATGAACTGCTTGTTGGCGGCCGATGGGAAGGCAGCGTAAGCGCGCTTGGCTGCGTTTTTCTCTGTTATCAAAGCACGAAGGTCGCTCGGGGGTTAAATCTACTGTCGTCTGTAATTTTAACCGTCCTTGAACAGCTGTCCACGACGCTTTAACGTGCTTTGTAATAGAGGACACGGCTAGCTCAATATCAGTCTCGGAAGTAAGTCTAGTCGGTATTTGGTCGAGGTGGGTAGAGCTAGGGCCAACAAAGCTTGGCCTAGTTTCTCCCAGTTTATTATGGTTTTGGTCGGACCTAACAGGCCTGAGGGGCCTGGAAGTCGAGTCTAGGTTGGAGATCTAACAGAACTGGTCGGTGGTCGGAGTCTAGTTCGTGTCGCACTTCTATAGATCTTAAGCGTGCTTGCGTTCTTAAGAAGGGCGAGGTCGAGATGTCGGGGCGTAAGAGTACATCCCGGGGAAGTGAGTGGGCTCTGTAGGGGATCAAGTCGAAGGACAGTTCGTTCTGAAGTTTAAAGAGAAGGTTACCCTGGGGGTGGAGTAGTTACAGTTCCATGACAGGTGCTTGGCGTTCCAGTCACCTGCTAGGATTACTGAGTCACTAAGGTTGAATAACGACGCGAGCTCACTTTAAGAAGTTGCTTTGAGCTAGATAAGTATACCGACACCAACGTGATGGGTTGGTGCCCCGTCATGCCTATGCGGCACGGAAGCCTCGATATTGGAGAGGGCGGGAGGTCCAGGGCGAGCAGTGAAGCGCTCGCCTGTAATAGATAAGGGTGCCACCCTTTTGCCCCATTCGCGGTCATGGCGTATCATGTTATAATGCGCGATGCGTGGAGGTCGCATGTGAGGTTTGAGGAACGTTTCTTGTACAAGAAGGACGTCCAAACCGTGCTCCTTCAGGAAGTGGCTAACTTCCAGTCTTTGAGAGCGAATGCCGTCGGCATTGAAATAGCCTAATTTGAGCGACCGAGGCTTGGTCCTACCATTGCTGGATATCCTAAGTTAGTCGTCCTATCCATTATTAGGGTTTAAAGTTTTTGAAAGCGGTTACCAGGTGGTGGTATTTGCAGGCGGTGGCTATAAGCTTGCCGGCGTCACCGGCGTTGGCTTTAGCTCCGCGGCATACGACATAATCTCATCGATGTCGATGAGATTAGTGAACGTAGAGATTATAGAGAACGCCTCGGCTAGGTCGCCTTGAGCGTTCTCTTTGGGGGCAGGTTGTTTAGAAGGAGGCGGCGGGGGCGCCTGTTTCTTGGGACGGCTGCGGGAGGCGCTACCGTTTTAGGCGGACGACAGTTGAGTCGCTGGGGTTGGGCTTGAGCCGGGCAAATGAGGGCGGTAAGTTGGAGTTGGAGGAGTTGGTCTCTCCTGGAGATTTGGGTTTTTGCGCACCATTTACCCTGTGGGCGTTGGTTTGCCTCGCTAAGAATCTCTGGTGGACTTTGGGGTGGGCCTTTGGGGCGCGGGGGCAGCCACGGTAGTTGGCAGGGTGGCCGGTTTCGCCCAGTTTTCCTGGGGGTTCCAGGCGGATGCCTGAAAGATGGCAGACTGATTTTATGTTATGGATGGCCTTACCGGCCTCGCTCTTCTCAAGCGTGACATGTACCATGTCGAAGGCCTGCTTATTGCGATGGGACGTAATTCGGTGGACTTTGTGAACTGGGAAGTTCTGGCTAAGAAGGTCGTCGAGGACTTCTCTCAGTCAGTTCTTTTGGGATACCGCGTATGACGACGCGGTAGAGCTTCTCCTCCTCCAACGCATAGGTGTGGTAGGGAAATGGAGCTTGTCCATGAGCTTGGTGACTTGCCTGAGAGCGTAGAAGTGGGGATTTTGATTCGGATTCCTTCCTTGACTGGGTAGCCCTGAGGAACGGAATCCGGTTTGTAGTCATTTGACTAGACAGGAGGACCATTTTGAATTGTCCCTAAGAATGATAGGGAGGGGTGCGCCTTAGTGGAGGCGTCTTTGGCGGAGGCGTTTTTAGGGAGGTGGAGGAACCGTCTGGCGGCGGTTGTCCTTGGTCCCTTCAACGCGGGCGGTTTTGAGTTTACCTCAGGGAGGAGTTGAGGGTGCGCTTCTTGCGCGAATAGCTGACTGTCTTGAACTGGTCCTCAGACTCAGTTTCATTGAGTTCGTCGACCTCAGACGGGGGCAATGACATCCAGGGCCTCAGCAGAGGTGTTGCGGTCTTGAGTGCCATCAGGCCCCGCTTGGGGCGGCGGGGCGGGGGAGTCACCGGTTCCGAACTAGAGGTCGGGTCGGTCGGGGGGTCGGATGACTCATGGCGAGTCGCAAGTTCGGATAAAAATTTTCCCAGTACGGGGGAAGATTCGGTAAAGAGTTGTTCAGCTTCACGAGTAGAACATACCCTTAATCATATTCGCAGTGAATTTAATAGGACCTTATATTTTGTTTTTGAAATCGGCTTAATCCCAGTAGCAGAGACAGCCAGTGAACAAAATGCAGTCTTTGCTACTTTGTAATAATTGCCATCGGAAGATGCCTCACGACCAGAACGAATGGTTTAGGGCTGCTACTACTTCTTGTATAAAAATATATTTTTAGCCTACCTTTATTGGGAAGAGATAGCGGTTCCCCAGCCCAGGGTATAATCTTACATATCAGCGCGAACCATATTCAAAATAATCTAAATGAAACCCTTTGCACAACGAATACTTTCTTTCCTAAGAGTGTAGTAAAAGGCGATTAAAAATCTACATGAAGAGATCCACATGGAAAAATTAACCTTATAACATGTATCAGGTGTACTATAATTATTGTGCAAAACTATAACACTAGGGTTCATTTGGTCGTTCGACGACTCAATGTCCCAGCCCAGGCAAAAGTATTTCTTAAAAGGAGCATGTTTGAGCACCAGCCGTTATCAAAATATGGCGCGACAATGAGGCCTTTTCTGACAGCAAAAAATAAAGTAAAAATTAGTACTTAGTATTAGTAAAATCATCGATAGATGGCGCTGGATGACTTGCACTGGCCTTTTTTGACAACTATTATTTAGTTCATGACAATTAAATCAGTAAGTGAGCTGTACGTGCAAGTTTTGGTACTTAGGAAATGCATTAAAAATATTCATAGATCACACTATTACTTTGCTATTACTATAGTTCGACAACTTCGTGCGCGACCTTACTGCGGGGTACAGACGGTAGGGGGGGGAGCAAGCACCGCAGTTAAGGATTTCGTGCGGGGCGGATGCGCGCGTTTCCCTTTCCCGCTACACCTCCCGCTACCCGCTGACATCTTCCCCCCCAACGTCTGTCACCCCTAGGGAAGGTCGCGCACGAACTTGTCGGACTATAGAACGATAGTTTTGTTATAGACCTTGCGAGAGTTTGCGTGCATATGTTTGTAGCGCCATGTACCGATGATTTTACCAACTATACTTAAGAGGGATCTATAGTCATTATTTTTCATACAAACGCTTTCAACGTATCCCTCTGCCAATTCGCAACCGATTGACTCAATTTTTGGCATGGTAACTCTTCTGGACTAGATCTATGCTCCATATTCTTTTTCTGGTTGTAATAATGCATTTAAAAAAAGATATGGCCGTGGCAAAATGCTCTAAAATTACCACCAAGTTTACGCCTTGGTATCTTCTAAATATGACAATAATTTCAGCAAAACAAATGATACGGGCATAGAATATTTTATTGGCAGCAACATAATGCCACTTTCAACAAATTTGGTGGCGATTTCGAACGGGGAACCTGGTAAACCCAGAACGCAAATTTTCCGGTAGCGAGCTATTGTTACAATAATGACAAAACAAATATACTGAAACTCACTGGTTGGCGGTATAAGCGTAGTTTGCGTGCCTCGCCCGGAAGACAAAAGGCGGGAGGACGTGAAGAAAAAGATGGCGGACATTCGTTTTTGCAGTCAAAGAGGAAAGATATAAAATTATGTTTTATTGTATAAAATATACTGTAAAATGATTGTTTTAATGCCTGAATGTATTATTGTAATGTTTAAAAGGGTCTACATGTGCAAAACCAAAAGTTTTATGAGAATATTTGTCCAAATAATGCTAATGGAATAAAAATCTGTTGTTGTTGGCAAACGTGTGCTTTTATTGAGTTTCCACATAATAATACACACCCAAAAACTAACTCAACTTTATCAGTTTCAGAAGTGCTGGATCCAACGCGTCTTGCCGGTTGTGCTGATGAATTTAATGAAAGACAATGTCGAATCGAAAACACGAAGGAAAACGCATAAAATGTACTAAGACAAAAAGGAAGGCGTCAGGAAAGTTTGAAAGGATAAAGAATTCAATGTTCAGTACCTAATTTATCATTGTCACAGGAATTATGCGGTAAGACTGTTCCTATATGATATGGGGATAAAGTAGCTACCTACCTGGTACCTACAGGAATACTAATTTTCAATAGTTCTGGTCTGATGATATTTGAAAAGAATAACACAAGAACTCTGTGTAGATACAATTAAACAAGAAGTTTACAATTGGTTATGTTGGCTGGTAGCCGGACTGGTAGAAATTGTTAGCTATTTGTTCAACAGCTCAGTGTCCACTCAAAGAAGAAGAATAGATATTCATATATTGCAGTGTCTGTAAGGGTATATGAGTCTAGGAGAAACTTCTATTCACTGAATACTAAAACAATACATATGAGCATTATTTAATTAAGTACTAACTTACTTTAATAGTTAACTGGAGATATTTGTTGAGTATCTATGTACCTCAAAACAAAAGGATCAATCCTAATAGGATTGTATTAAGTTTTATTATAAATATGTGCTGTGTTACTGACCTGTTAATGATGACTGATTAAAGAAAAGTAATATTATAATAATTTCAAAAAGAAAACAAACCTGACTTTGGTAATTTTATAGTTAGGTATATTTTGTGTTAAAAAACATTAGCTTGAGTTTATACCATTTTCATATAGGCTGTCTCACTTGTGCTGCTAAGATAAATCTAATGATACTTTATTTATCAAAATCTGGAAACGGTTTGAGCTAATAGCCCATGTGAAAATAATGTTCTTTTCCTTGAACTCAATAAAAATAACCTTCCTTCTGAGGCAGTTGGGTAATGAAATAAACACTTTGTACTTAGTTTCTGTAAATGAAAAGAGTGAACCTTACACTAGCAAATCATATACAGTAATCTGATTAAACCAAAAATTCAACAATCTATACATATAATAAAGTTGTAGAGGGTCGAAAGTCTGTACATAGAAGATTTTCGAAAAAAAACTGTTTGGTGATACTTAAAATTGATAACAGAACACGTTTCAGCAATTTTTAGATTTTTTTTCTGTTTATCTGTTTATTTGTTTATTTGTTTATTTGTTTATTTGTTTATCTGTTTGTATGTGAAAGCATCACGCAAAAACGACTGAACCGATTTTGATGCAATTATACCAAAATGTCGGGAAAATTACTGACCAGGTTATAGGCTAAAAATTCGACCCTAAAAGGGGGTTGCCACTATACTTGAAATAAGTTTGCACGTAAATCGATATTGCGTGCTTGCGTGCGGTAGAGGAATAAGTTACTATAAGATGTAAAAAACTACTCAAACTATTCCAAGGGGTGAACCAGTCCATGAAACTGAACAACTTTCCCAAAGAACATAGGTCGAATAATGAAAATTCCTTCCCTTCCCTACAAATTTAACTTGGTCGGCTATCGAGACGGCTGGGGAGGTCCATTATTTTCCTACAGTAGGTAAAATAAGTGCACCTATTTTACGATTTATTAGTCCATAAACTGAACAACTTTTCCTAAACATAGGTCGAAATACGAATAAAATTTGGCCCTCCCATTCAAACTGAACCGGCCGGCTCATTTGTATAGAGGTCCAAATTCTTTTCATATTTCGACCTATTCCTGGGAAAGTTGTTCAGTTTCATGGACTGGTTCACTCCTAAATATTTGCAGTAATTTTATTTCCTATACAGGGTGTTGGGACAGAAACTTTGCTGGCATGATCAGACCATCAATCTGAACAACTTTCACTATGGAATGGAGCCATGGTGGAAACGAAAATTTTTCAACCTCCCATACAAAGTCAGTCAGCTGATCGTAAATTTTGTATGGGAGGTCAGATTTTTTTCGATTTCCACCATTTGGCTCCATAGTGAAAGTTGTTCAGTTTGATGGTCTGAGCACGCCGCAAAGTTTTCGTTACACCGTCCCTAACACCCCGTATTTTGAACTACCTATGTTTTGGGGAAAGTTGTTTCATCCTATCTATTCGAAAGAACGCGCCGCAAATGTCTTATTTGCACTTTTAAATAAAGAACTCAACAAATGCGAATAAAACTACTTTGAATTTAGAACATCTTGATGTTCAGTCAGCGCCAAAGAAATAGAACGCAAATATTGTTCGAATAAAGGCTGTATGGGACAACGGCCCATAGTCGCGCGTCCCATAGAACTAAAAAAGATACGCGCGAATTACAGTCCGTAATTTTCACCAAAATTACACGTATGTTAGAATTATATTTAACTTTTGAAAATTAGTTCAAGTGACAGTGAAAGTATAACATTGCAATAAAATATGAGGCGCCTTTATTTCTCATGAGGGTACCGTGATGAAAAGTAGAGTGAATTACTCGGGCGCAAAATATATTTTGGCTTCGGGGATTCTACTCTAGAATCCCTTACTTGCTCTGAATTCAAAGAAGCGCCTCGCCGTAGAAGTGTTGTTTTGCGCCCTTATGATATCTACTAAAAGTTTCTTGAACTGGTTCACCCTTTACAATATTTGCAGTTTTTTTACTCCCATATTGAGTCGATTCGAACACGTACCAACATAATAGTAAAGCAAAATAAAACCAGCCAAGAGCGTACAGACACGCCCACAAATAGGTTGTAGTCAATGTTAAATATCAGCGTTACGAAGTTACCTAATTTCGTTGCTGGTTTGTTTGCAGTAGTAAGTATGCTTACGTACCACAAATCAAAACTTTTATTTTTCTTAAAACTTGCGTGGATACAGTATCCGATATAGTTTTATGGTAACTTCAGACTAAGAACTAATTTTTTTCAAATAATTAGTTCTAGGAAGAGAAACTCCCATAAAAGCAAATACTTGAGGCACAATCACTTTTGTGATATTTTTTAAAAGCCTCGCCTTAATTTTTAAAGATCTATTTAACGATACCCTACTTAATATAGCAGATGGTTATTTTTATCCTCCTTTCACATGTACCTACGCCAAATAAAACATTTTTTCCCAACATTCTAAATTTGTGTCAAGCAACACGATCTATCTTCACATCAAAGATGTCGATCGATTGAAAATGATGAAGTTATGAGGGCGGGGCATACAGTTAGTTTGTGTCTTATATGGTAGGTGGATTTGCTGGCGATAGTACAGAAATCTGTATGTACATGTATTAAAACTGTTACAGGTCGGTGTCAATACCCTGCAATAGTTTTCAAAAGAACATTTCGATAGCGTGTCTTAGAAACAGCTACAAAAAAATATGTACAGCTTGATTCCTGCAGGCCTATCACCAGGATAGTACCTAAATAAAGAAATAACATACCTATTACCACACAATAAAATTGAATTTAAATAAGAAATTAAAAAGAAGTAGAAGTGGTAGAAGAGCAATGAAACAACTTCATGGGTCAACTGATTTGCCTTCACAAAAAATAAAAAGAACACTGGTGTTGGTACTGTAGCCAACTACCAATCATCAAGATGCCTAACTGCTCAGACTTTGAAACAGGAATGAGCTTTCTTCATAGCAAAACAAACTCATCGGTAGTCAGGTTTATCCACATTATCCATCATCACACATTATCTTTGCATGCCCTAATCGTACAAATCACGCATAAAATAATAACCATGAGACAAACATCGAAAATGAAAACGTACCATTATGTGTGTAAAATTGTGCATGAATCACTCAAAATTAAGCGATGTTTTTAGATGTTTGGTATGGTGGAAGATAAACGTTCTGATCATATTTTATGATTAGTGAGAACCTTTATCAGCACTGGAGGTACTCTCTGTCTACCTACGTGACGGAACACCATGAACTCGGCAAAATATTAAAGGTGCCACACCGCCCGTATGCGTGACGTGCAACGTGCACCATACGATACAACGTCATCTCTACGCACGTGATGACGTGCACGTCAGCATACGCGCCCTGTGTGTGGCGCCCTAAGAGATACGAAAATGTCTGTATTGAAAAATTTGTTTAGCATGATGTGCCGCTTCTGTCGGCTCAAAAACTTCTCTTGGCGAAACGAAGTTCGCGGGCACCAGCTAGTGTACAAATAAAAGGAGTTATTGATTATTTTACATTTGATAGACTTTTCTCTTCATAATCACTAGGGACAGAAATAAGCTTTGGAAGGTGTGTATGTATGATAGGGATAAAATGAAAATGTGTAGTCAAAAGAAGTAAAACTTTGACTTATTTGTGAAGACTGAAGACAGACAGACATGATGGATGAATAAATATTTACCTAATTAAAGTTATGCAATAGTAGTATGTGACAGTTGAAAATACTATTTTACTAATCACTGAATATGGCTTTTGTTTGTGCACCTATTCTCAAAGCACTGGTTTAACATGGAAAAAGTTGTTAACTTGCTATGTACAAAATTTACTGATTTATTTACTAGATATGACAAACAAAGAAAGAGGTATGGTCACCAATGCATACAATAGGTATGTAAATAAATTGGCCTGAAGTCATACTACTTACATTTACTTTCAGACTGTCAGTTGATTTGTATGTAATTGTTAGGTATATGAGTGACAGATTAGATATTTTGAAATAAATGGTGCGGCAGAAAACACCGATGAGAAAAAGTAGTAAATTCAACATGCATTTACTTGAGTAGGTATGAGTGAGGTGTCAAGTGGTTAATGCAAAAGTCGATCCACATACCTATAACTTGTATACTTTATTGCACTAAGGTATATTACATTTTATGTGACGTGTTATAATACAATAATAGCTTAAAATAAAATATTGGAATGTTTACAAGGTGATCAGTGGGTTTTAGACAAGTATATCATACATCATTTAATTATTTTCATAAAAACTATTGAACAATTAAACAGCTACACTGATATAAATTATAAGGACTGAAGTTTTTCATAGAAGAAAATATTAAATTTATGGTAGGTATTGTAGCAGATATATTTTACCCACAGAAACAGAGTTAATACTTACATTAAACACCATAAATCATATTTGATTTCTTTGAACTAACTTCATTGTTGTTTTGATCACAAAAAGTCATATATTGTGAGAAATAAGATCTAAAGATATTTGTTCATGTTTTACTACTAGATCAAGAAATACAAAATAGATGGAGCGCTGTGAACAAAATTTATGAAAAATTAAAGAGTTATTTTATTTAAATCTGTGATAGGTACTTGGTATTTCAAGATAGCTTAGTTGCAGTAACTTCTTATAGCAAGAGTAAAGGGTAAATATGTTAGGTAAATACCTATCTAGAATGAATAAATCATAATTTGAAGCTAAGAACTGAACCAGCAAGTAATTTGAAAAAAATATATATAAAAGAGATAAAATAGATGCGTAGGGTGAATTTTGTTTGTTATGTAGTAAAATAATAATATACCTAATATATGTTTTATAGGACACATGGAAAACTAAAAGAACAGATTTGAAAAAGAAGTACCTATACCTATGGATACTAGTTGTTTAACTTTTCATTTCTTTGAGTGAGTAAATGTAAAACTACTCTTGCGGGGTAGGCAGAGCGCAAACGGATGAAAAATAGCCATTTGCACTACGTCTGATAGAAGTTGAAAACATTCAGAAGACTGTTTATCATCATAGTGACAGGTTGTCAGTCTGTCACCTAAAATTGCAATTGTTAAATCATTCAGCAAAGAAAAACAATTCATGAATTTGTTCTGAAAGAATTAATTATGAATAGTATAGGTAGATAGACTCTGTAACGGAACGTCATTATCGATAAGCCAAACAATAAGTACCTACTTACTTGAAAGAAATGTGTCATAGTTGTATTCAAACATGAGTATTAAAATGCAATGCTTAGTAAGAGAGCGATACATGTTAACAAGAGAAAGTAAAAACATAATCTTTATACCTAATTTAATTAGTATGCTCAGTTATTATTTTATACGCTAATTGATCTAGATCTCAATTGGGTGTTATTATATTCACTTTAAAATAATAGAATATTTGCAGATACAAAGTCAACTACTAAGGAAAGTACTTAGATTACATGAAAGAAAACCAAGAATGAAATGAAAACTTATAATAGGTACCTATCAATAACAGCTATCACATGCATAGGCTTAAATATATTAAAACAACTTATGTTTGAAGGGTATAGACATTCAGAGATCACATTAATAAAAAAAAAACAGGAGGTGCAGAGTTTTTAGAGTAAAGGCGGGTACCTAACTTAGAACAGTATGAACGAACTGTACTTACTAAATCATCGAAGTTCGAATAGTATGTATCTAACTAAAGGTTTTGCGATAGTAATGTAGGTACCTATTACCTGGATACCACTTTGTTTCTTGCAACGTTAAGCTAGTGATGCACAAATTAGGGAAGAGGATTGAAAACGATAGTACTTACTTATAATAATAAACAGAATGTAAATTTACTATCACAGAAATTCACAGAATAGAATAAAATTGCAAAGATCATTGTTAATAAATTGAATTTGGTACTGTGCTTAGGTCTTTACCTGCAAGAGATTAGTTAAAGGTCAGTTTATGTAAAGCACAAGTGAAATAATTTCTAAAGGACATACCTAGAGCATAAAATTGTAGCCCTGCTTTTGCTGATAATAAAGAAACTATGATTGATAAACTATTATCAAGGATATTAAGAATTAAAAAAAAAACAATATTGCAGATTTAGATTTACACCATTTATTGGCCTGGTGTACCACACGAAATAAGAGAAGAATGGATTTATTAATCGACTTATTAGTAATAAATAGTTAAAAGGAAAAGAAAGTTAGAAATGTTAACATAGTGGAAGTAAAATTGAGGAATACTTAGAATAAGTAGTTTTATAGGCATAAAAGTCAAAATTCAAAGTCAAAGTCAATGGTCAAAAAGAAAAGAAGGAAATAAAATGGTCAAACTCATGGTTAAAAGTTAAATTGAATACAAGAGAGTTATGAGAAAAGTAAAGTAGTAATAAAAGAGAATCAATGAATGACTGACTTAAACGGTTTACATATACGAAATATTTAGATATGTATAAATAATTAATAAGTATGCAATAGAATTCAGTAAAGAAAATAAATGTTAACAAACATGGTGAAATAATAAAGGCAATGTATGATATAAGTGAAGTTATCTATTACAGAATATGGAAAAGAGTTTATGGATGAAACTGACGATAGAATTGAGTGAAGCAAATAAATATTAACTAGCATTGTGGATTAATACAGGCAATAATATAAGTGAAGTTACAGAATATAAAAAAAAAGGGCCGTCTTGCCGGACGATGACTAAAATGGCATAATGGGCCGTCTTGCCAGACGATGACTAAAATGGCACAGAAGGCCGTCTTGCCAGACGATGACTAAAATGGCACAAAAGAAAGGGCCGTCTTGCCAGACGATGACTAAAATGGCATATGGGCCGTCTTGCAGACGATGACTAAAATGGCATTAAAAAGGGCCGTCTTGCCAGACGATGACTAAAACGGCACAAAAGAAAGGGCCGTCTTGCCAGACGATGAATAAAAAGGCACAAAAGAAAAGGCCGTCTTTCCAGACGATGACTAAAATGGCATACGGGCCGTCTTGCCAGACGATGACTAAAATGGCACAGAAGGCCGTCTTGCCAGACGATGACTAAAATGGCAAAAAGAAAGGGCCGTCTTGCCAGACGATGACTAAAATGGCATAAGGGCCGTCTTGCCAGACGATGACTAAAATGGCACAGAAGGCCGTCTTGCCAGACGATGACTAAAATGGCATAATGGGCCGTCTTGCCAGACGATGACTAAAATGGCATAATGGGCCGTCTTGCCAGACGATGACTAAAATGACACAAAAGAAAGGGCCGTCTTGTCAGACGATGACTAAAATGGCAGAATGGGCCGTCTTGCCAGACGATGACTAAAATGGCACAAAATAAAAGGCCGTCTTGCCGGACGATGAATAAAATGGCTTAATGGGCCGTCTTGCCAGACGATGACTAATATGGCACAAAGGACCGTCTTGCCAGACGATGACTAAAATGGCATAAAGGGCCGTCTTGCCAGACGATGACTAAAATGGCACAGAAGGCCGTCTTGCCAGACGATGACTAAAATGGCACAAGGGGCTGTCTTGCCAGACGATGACTACAATGGTACAAAGAGCTGCATTACCGGACAAAGGATAAAGTTGTACAAAAGAGGCCGTCTAGCCAGACGATGACTAAAATGGTACATGGATGAATGAAAATGGTACAAAAGGCTGTCCTACCAGACGTTGACTAAAATGGTGCAAAGGGCTGTACTACTAGACGATGACTATAATGGTGCAAAGGGCCGTCTTATCAGACGGTGAACAAAGTTGTACATGAGAACCGTCAGATAAGTAAGATGTTGAAAGAAAATGGTACAAGGGTCGTCTAAACAGACGAAAAAGAAATAGTACATTATTTTGATGAAGATATAGATGTATGTATACTGATAAAAATACACTTTGAAACAAGTTTAAGATGATGTATGAACATGGTAATCTTTAATATAGTAAAGATTATTAGAAAATAATTTAAGGAGCAGGAGAAGGAGTACTTAAAGATTCAGAATATATTTGCAACATGTCAAAAGAAACACTTATTATTGTTGATGCAATTGTCATTAATGATTTGATACTTTACAGATTGTGGTGTTAATGATTTGTTGTTTAGAAAGAAACTAGTACCGACATTATTGTTTTACTACATGATGCAGGATGAGGGGAAGAAAATAAAGACTTAATCAAAGAAGGTTGAAATGTTGAGCATGATACAGGATGAGAGGAAGAAAATAAAGACTCAATCAAAGATGTATCTCAGGAGATTGACAATTCAGAGAGCGGTTTCTAAATAGAACACTGAGATAATACATGAATTCCAAGAGATATTCCAAGTAAATTAAGACATGATGCACTGACTCAGATGAAAAAGACTGCAAAATTTTGAAGAATAAATTGAAATTTTACAACTACTAAGTGAAAATGAACAACAAAACATAAGGAAAATTTATGAGATATCTGATAATGATGAGAATGTTTCGAAAATTAGACAGTAATTAATGATGTTAAGCTGATCGAAGTTAAAGTTGAGCGTACGAGCCTGACGTTAAGTAACGTCTCCCAGTGGGGCGAAGACAATCTCGTCAGCTTCAATGCTTCAAAAACGCAGGCGTGTCTTTTCTCCGCAAAAAGGAGTCCTTTCACCTTTCTCCTACTTTCGGGTACATCTGTTCCAGTGACCAACACTTTCAACTCCTTGGCATGGAGTTGTCCTCTGACCTCAACTTGCACCACCATCGAGTCCAAGGCTCAAATTGCAGCTAGAAAGTTGGGCGTCCTGAATAGTCAAGCGGTACTTCACGCCTGAACAGCTTCTAACTTTATAAAGCTCAAGTCCGATCTTGCATGGAGTACTGCTGTCACCTTTGGGATGGCTCGGCTAAATACCAACTTGCTGCACTGGATTCGGTGGAACGCAGAGCCAAGAGATTAATAGGCGATAAAAACTGGTGGCGACCAAGCTTCACAGCCTGGCTCACCGCCGCAAGGTTGCTTGCCTATCGGTCTTACAGATTGTACTTCGAGAGTGTGCGCGTGAGCTGCATGAGCTCATACCACCGTCTCCTTTCTTCCATCGGACATCCAGACGCACGGCCGGCTACCATCCGTTCTTAGTTGATATACCCACATTACGCACTAAGCGCTTCAAATCATCTTTCATTATGCGCACGGCTAAAGAATGGAATTCTCCTGCGTCTGTATTTCCGAGTGCATATAACCTGAATCTCTTTAAGTCTTGATTTAATAGCCATCTTCTGGGCAAGCCCGCCCACCTTATATCCCATCTCTGCTCTAGGGTATTATTGGGGTCAATAGTAAGCCCATAAAAAATAAAAAAAAAAAAAAAAAAAGAAAATAGAAACACAGTACCGACAAAAAACACAGAAACACAGACAGAAGATTGAAATATTAAAGTAGATTGTACTGTAACAATGAGATTTTGGAAGATAATCTGATCGATAAGTTTGACACTTATGAAAAGCTTTGGATAAAAGATCAAGTGACTGGAAATATTTTGCGTGGTAGCAAAATGTGTCAGGATGGACGAACTGTTACAATAATGACAAAACAAATATACTGAAACTCACTGGTTGGCGGTATAAGCGTAGTTTGCGTGCCTCGCCCGGAAGACAAAAGGCAGGAGGACGTGAAGAAAAAGATGGCGGACATTCGTTTTTTGCAGTCAAAGAGGGAAAAAGATATAAAATTATGTTTTATTGTATAAAATATACTGTAAAATGATTGTTTTAATGCCTGAATGTATTATTGTAATGTTTAAAAGGGTCTACATGTGCAAAACCAAAAGTTTTATGAGAATATTTGTCCAAATAATGCTAATGGAATAAAAATCTGTTGTTGTTGGCAAACGTGTGCTTTTATTGAGTTTCCACATAATAATACACACCCAAAAACTAACTCAACCTTATCACTATTACTGTCTCTTTTACGGCTGCGGGACGGGTGGGATGCATAAATGAGATAGAAATATTTTTATCAACTGACAGTTTACGATCTTTCAGCTCGGTATAGTAGCCTCTTAGCTGTCAAAGCAAAACCAAGTGAATATTCATGGAATTTTCTCATGGGCAACCCTAGAGATCATGCGCTTGAGTTTGCGACATAGCGGCTCTGCGCACGTTGCACAGTTTATTTAATAATACGGACTATACACAATTCCTAAAATCTCGTCGGCTTAGAATAGCATCACCCCATATCTTAAGAAGCGACTAAGGGATTTGAGAGTTTTATTTTATTATAGTTATAGAGTTGTACTTTAAGTCATTTTATTATAGCAAGTTGTGCAAACAAAAGGAATATTTTTCTAGACTTTTAAATATTCTGAGGATGTCTAGAATCTCGATTTTTTCTTTTGACTCTTCCAACACCCAGTAGAAAATCCAATGAATAAAAAAAATCTTTTGAAGTGGTTGTAACACTTGGTACTTACCTAACTATATTGTTTTCTATGCGAGTAAATCAACTGATTCTCTACCTTACACTAGGTAGCGCTTTGATAACTTTCTCATTTTATCAAATTCTTTACTATGGTAGTAATAGGGTGATGCTTTTCCAGCCAGCACCATACGACATGGGCATAAATTAGAAGGTCTTTTAGTGAATGTTTTTCCGCTGATGCTGCAACGCAAAGATTTTAACGATCTTGAGCTCCAAAATGACAATAGAGATTGTGTCGTCGTTGTAAATATATCATTATTTGATAAGGAATAAGTAATATCCGTTTTTTAAGCAAATAAGGGGATATCCTCTACGATTCTTGAGATCTCATGTGAGGATGTCCTCACAGAGATCTTCCCAAAATGATCAGTAGTGAGTGAAGGTCTCCCGTTGTAACCTTGAATTTGGAACTAACTTATACGGATGTGTCAACATTATCAGCCACAACAGTCCACAGCTGGATATGGGCCTTTCTCCATCGAGGGGATTATTACCATTGATACTCACTACGCTTGGCATTCGGCTTTGTAAGCGCAGTGTAAGATCTTGAATTCATAGGAAACACCGCTGCACATTCTCTGGATGAGTTTACGCCTTAGTAATAGGTGCCGTACCATTGTGTATAAAAAAATAGCATAGATAAGAGTATGTTTCTTGTATGGGTGTTCTCCTTAGTTTTATGTGAGGGTTATCAGGGTTATGATTATGACGTCAGCTCTCTATTCATGTATTTTATTATTAGTAGGTAATAATAAAATACATTATAAAATAAATTTTATTATTAGTAAAAATAAAATCTAGACACACGGCAGTGTGTCCGCCAAGTTCGAGCAAAGAACCGACACACCGGCCGTGGGTTATATTACACGAACCATTTCGGGCCAAGTTCGACGCACCTATAACTCAAACAGACCACAGTTAAAAATAGTACAGGAATGCACACTTGATTTTCCGCAGTTTGGAAAGTAGATTCTGAATAAATATCATATTAAATACCTAAAATTCTAATACTTACAAAAAACGCAAGCCTGTTTTTTCACCAGTTTCCTTATAACACTTTTTTTCTGTACCTACTTTTTAATGATATAACTTGCCAAGTTTTAATAGAAAATTATATGCTTGACTCATTGCGTTTAGTAGGTTTATAATAAAGTGTGTGAAAACTTGCCAAGTTATATCATTAAAAATTACAGAAAAAAAAAGTGTTATAAGGAAACTGCTGAAAAAACAGGTTTGAGTTTTTGTAGTATTAGAATTTTAGGTATTTAATATGATATTTATTCAGAATCTACTTTCCAAACTGCGGAAAATCAAGTGTGCATTCCTGTACTATTTTTAACTGAGGTCTGTGTATGGAACTTGGTACTTATTTAGATCTCACTTCTTTTATAGGCGAAGCATTCCAATATTATCGAACTTGGCAGCCTTTCACATTTATGTTTTGGGTGGGATACATTATTACTCTAGTTTTACTTCTGTTCTGGGTATCAAGGCATCCATGCATATCCATTTCTCAATGAAATTAGCATAAAGTAAACAAGACGTTGGTAGGTACTTTGTTTCGTTATAATTTACTAATCTGACGTTATGATTTCATCAGAACTTGTGTTAGGAAAATGATAAGTAGGTATGGCAATTTGATTCCCTATTATCGGATCGTCGGAGTAAGGAATCAAAGACTTGGCACGACTTTGTCTAGATTTTATTACTTTTTATAGATATAAACAACCCTGAAAACAACTCTGGTGTCAGAGTCAACCACGTACTGCAAGTAGCAGGCCCCTGACATGGTTGTGTACCGACCGCCGTCTAAGTGATCACAGACAGGAACCGGGACCTTAACGTGCCCTCCAAAGCACGGAACCATCTTGCTTTTCAGACAATCGGAATTAGCCTGCAATGTCTTGACCAGACTGGGAACAAATTCACTGAGTAATAAATATCAACTTTGTGTGTGTCTCCACCGGGAATTGAACCCGGAACCGCGTCGCAGGCAGTCGTACTAACCACTGTGCCACGACAGATGCCCCCAGCTCATTGCCACTTCGACTTCATCATCATCATATCGTATGGCGTTCCTCTGCACTGGATCCTATATCTTCATACTCAGGTTCTTCAGCCACTCTTCAGCCGCTGCGGTGAGGCGGTGCAGCTGGGACATGCCACCAGCTAAGTGATGGAGTGGGCAATCGTTCACTATGTGGGCTAGGGTTTGGTCAGGCTCTTCGCACTCGCAGGACGGCGACTCCCTGAGTTAAACTTGCTACACTCTCATACTAAGTATACCAGGTTTCAAATTTTCAATGCTACTGGGTTACGAAATAGCAACGGTCAATGCATGAATTGAAGGTCGCAATCACCTGCTTACAGGTATCTACTTCCGGATTGTAATTCATAAATTAATAACAAAAAAAAAATGCACTAGTTACATCACGATAGGTGTGTTTGACCTCCGCGCCGAAACTTAATTATGTTGCTGGCGAAGTTTGAAAAATGGCAAATTTGAAACTATATATAAGGTTACATTTAATTAAGTACAAATCTCTTTAGGGTGTGTTTTACTCACAAAACTGAACAACTTTTGTTAGAAACTTTTCATCGAAATATGAAAAAAAAAATTGGACTTCCCATACTAAGTGACACACTTTTTCAACATTTTTGTATGGGCGGTCCAAATGTTTTTAATATTTCGAAGAAAAGTTTCTAACAAAAGTTGTTCAGTTTTGTGAGTAGACCAAACCCTCAAGAGATTTGTACTTAATTAAATGTAACCGTATATATAGGTAAGCAAAAAATATAAAATGTATCTAAGGTAGTAAGTATATTTCAATTGGGGAATTAGTTTTTGCATGCATAATAATTTTATGACATTAAAATATTCCACTTGCTAAGTACAGTGCAGCAAAAAGAGTAGAAATTAAATAAAATGAAACTTCTTCATCGTGTCAATGACTCATTATCTTAAATTATATTTTGCCAGAATTTGGCGACAGTCACGGCTCTTTCCGACGCCACATTTAAGTCCTCCTGATTACAGGTATTGGGCAACAGGGGGCAAGTCATCAAATGCGCCATTGACTGAGATGGGGCTCCACAGTCGCATTCGATCTGCGTGTTGTCGATGAAGCCCCATTTTGCCATATTTTCCCTGCAGCGGCCAACTTGAGTACGCAGTCGGTTTAGTGATCGCCATGTTGGCCACTGCAGTTGGTGTCCTGGAGGCAATGTCTCTGAAGGTGCGACGAACCTTCCGGAGCTGGCCAACGGGCATTCCATAATTGTTCCTGGCTTGTGTCGCATCGTCTGTGGCAGCTGTACACCCTACGCTTTTCGGCTTTTCAAACGAGCGCGAGGCATTGAGTGGTTGTACAGTGGGTGTCGTGTGTCTGTTTCTTGTTTCTGTTTCTCCACTGCACAAGCAACTTCTCGCCGGACGTCTGGTGGCGCTATGCCTGCTAGAGGGTACAGTTTATTGAGGGGCGTAGGTTTGAGGCAACCCGTAACTATACGACACGTCTCGTTTAGAGCTATATCAACCTGCTTTGCGTGAGAAGATTGGTGCCATACCGGGCATGCATATTCGCCCGCGGAGAATGAGAGCGCGAGACCCGTCGTTCTTAGAACGTGTGGTGCTGCCCCCCAGGCTGAAGATGTTAGTCGCCGCAAATGAAACTAAAAAATTGCATACTAACTAAAATGAAACTAAAAAATTGCATACTAAATTGTTGCCATTCATAGTAAATGTTGCCATTTAATTTTGAAATTTCATACAAAGTGGCGATCTCATTTTTTGTCTACTCTTTTTTGCTGGACTGTAGCTCTTATTAATTATAATAACAATCAATCGCACATTAGCAGAGCGGTTGGATCATTTACGATGACAAAGAAAATAAATTATGAGCTTTAGTCAGATTTAGTTATTATTATAAAAGGAACCCTTGTGATATAAAGCAATGGCGCCACCGAAATTGCAGACATGCTGTATCTGTGAAAAACCTATACCACGAAAACATTTACTAAAATGTTCCAGCTGTCAGAAATGCTATCATGCGGATTGTACAAATTATCCGGCGAAACTTTTTAATATGATGTCGATAGAACGCAAGACAACCTGGAAGTGTGCTATTTGCATACAAAATGCAAAAAAGAGGAAAACGTTAAAAAAACCAATGCAAACAACTCCTAAACCAACTCAGCGTCTGGGAAAGACACACACAGATAGTCAAAATTGTGTTAATGCACACATTAATAACATATCAAGCATGTCTGATGAAAGCTTGCAGAACAGTATACAGAGTGTCCCAAGTCATCATTCAACTGCAATTAAATCAGCATTAAATCCAGATTCTTCACAAGAACCTTACTCTACATTGGAGCCTGGATCGGAGTCGAATTCATGTGATGCCTCGGTCGCAAATTTATCAAGTCCGCCTTTAAACACAGAAATGACCCCTAAGATTCATAACAGTGACAAGAATAAAAATATTACACACAGAAGAAAAATAAATGTTAATATTCCAACTGCGAACTCCTTCGATTCTCTCTCGGACACTATCTCGGATTCTGATGATGACGACGAAGATGACATCCCGTCTACCCCTTCTTCACGTATTAGACGCCACAGAAGCTGTCAAAATATTGCTGAAACTGAGGATATAGAGCCATTACGAGCAGAAATACAGAATCTGAGAGATAAGCTGGATAGCGCTGATCAAGAAATAGTTAATTTATTGACTGAAATTCAAGAGTTACAAGAACAGATTACCAAGCGGGATATTCGTATTGATCAACTAACTACGATATGTACTCAAACTAAAAATGTCATAAATAGCACAAAAAGAAATAGAAAACGGGACAGTACGACAAGAAGCAAATTAGATTTTTCATATTACAAAGAATTGAATTATAAGGAAAACTTCCAAAAATCAAGCTCTAATAATATCAGCGATACAACTACAACTTCCCAGTTCCCGCCAAGCTACGAAAAAACATCAACCAAGGATGAATCATTCGAAATGAACAATATATGCTTGATTAGCAATAACAGTAATGGTAAATTACAATTAGCTGAACGAAAATTTCAGCAGTCAAAAATTATTCACTATGTTAAACCTGGAGTGGGTATTGTCGAACTCCTAGATGGCCTTGAAACGAAACTACAGGATTACACGCTCTCTGATTATTGCGTTGTTTTTATAGGGCAAAATGACTTTGTAACAACGCCTAAGCTTAACTACCCTGATCTGGTCAAGTTTGTAAGAGAAAAAATATCACAAGTTCAACATACAAATGTCATACTATGCTTACCGACCTATAAATTAAATAATAATTCGTTATATAACAGTAGAGTCGAACTATTTAACAGCCTGCTCTATCAAGATAATTTGTAGTTTGAGTATTCTTATATTTTTGATACAAATTTAATCTTGACTACTAAATATATGTTATCACGTTCTGGTCACATTAATAGGAGCTCATACAGAAAAATTTTTGATGAACTAGAGTGTCTGATATTTCAAATTGAGAAATATACAACTAAAATGTTTCAAATACAATGCCAACTACGACTGTAAATAGTCAAATTGCTGATGGTTTAAATAAATCTATCGAGTTTTTCGTTGATAATCAAAAATGCTGCAAAAGCGCTATTGTAAAAGATAACAATACCATTGTAAATACAGATCTTGATAAGTTAAGAATATTTCACCAAAATATTCAGGGCTTTACAAGTAAAATAGACCTTATCAATATTACTCTTGAAGAGTTAAAGGAAAAATGTAAGGAGGTTGACATAGTGTATTAGTGAGAGTTTTGTTACAAGTGGCTCTGAGTCGAACATAAAATTAAATAACTATAAATTAGCTTCAACTTTCTGTCGTGATAAGAATATAAAGATTAAGGGTGGTACTTGTATTTTAATAAAAAAATGTCTCAGCTTTAGACCACTACCCTTCATTGAAAATCTAGCTTCAACCGACTATTTCGAATGCTGTGGTATTGAAGTTACTGGAATAGGGCTGATAGTAGTAAATATTTACAGAATTCCAGATAAATCTCGAGGTCATGTAAGTATTTTCTTACATAAACTAAATAAATTACTATACGAGCTTACAACAAAATACAAACAAAAGAAAATAGTAATATGTGGAGATTGGAACATAAATTTGTTGAAGGCAGATAGAGCGGCTAAAGATCTTACGTGCCTGCTACATAAATATAACTGCGACCCACATATACTAGTGCCCACAAGAAATAAATCATGCTTGGATCAAATAGCCAGCAATATAAAAGAGGTAGAGTCCGAAGTCCTGGACCTGGAACTTTCGGATCATAATACTGCTCAGACTAAAAAAAATTCTTGAATGTATTTCATCTCTGTCCTTTTCGGATGTAATAGAATCGAACAGTATGAAAGTTGCCTTCGACAGTTTTTATGATTTGTTTTGCCTGTTCCACGGTCTATGCTTCCCCAAAATCAGAGTAAAAATTAACAACCGCCCAAAAATGCTGCAATGGTTAAGTAAAGGTTTGAAAAAGTCTTGTAAGCAAAAACGATTTTTATACATGTCTTACAGAACAATAAAAACAAATAAAAAAGCCAGTAAAATGAAGTTTAAAAAATATAATTCTATCTTAAAAAAATGTATTTTGAATGCACAAAGAATCAAAAATAATAAATATATTACGAACCATAAAAATAAATGTATTGCTACCTGAATACTATTTCTACTACAATAACAAATAAATCACTTAATAATGACATAAATCTAATAAAACATAATAATATAATTTACACGAATTCATCTGACATTTCTAATATATTTAATGATTATTTTATTAATTTGACAAATATCACATCTTCTACAAATAATTTGACATACACGCCTAATTTGAATAATAATCCTTCCTCGATATTTTTAAATCCGGTGACATCAAACGAAGTTTATAGTATAATCATGAGTCTCAAAAATAGTAATTCTTGCGGTCATGAAAATATAACTACAAAAATTCTTAAACTGTGCGCTCTTTGGATATGTTATCCTCTTGCCCACATAAATCAACTTATCATTTCTGGAAGGTGACTTCCCGGCTCAACTGAAAATATCTATAGTCAAACCATTATATAAAAAAGGTCCCCACTCAGAGCCCAGTAATTATAGACCAATCACTCTCGTACCTGTGATTTCAAAAATTTTTGAGAGGGCCTTCTCTACCAGACTGGAAAAATTCTTGCAGAAGTTTGATATTTTATGCACAGAACAATATGGCTTTCGTAAGGGAAAATCGACATCTTTAGCCTGTTTTGATTTAGTGAAGAATGTTACGGAGGCTATAAATAATGGACATCCGGTTATGTCAATGTTCCTTGACATGAGCAAGGCATTTGATTTTGTAAATCACGATAAGCTTCTGCATAAAATGGCTTGTTATGGAGTAAGGGGGACAGCTCTTGGATGGGTTGATGGTTTTCTCAGAAATAGGCTCCAATGCACCGAAATAACTAACTTTAAGACATCAAATAACATTCTCGAGAAACAAACATATAGGTCTAAATTTAAAACAAACAAATCTGGAGTACCCCAAGGCAGTGTTCTAGGCCCAATACTGTTTCTTATATATGTCAATGACCTTTCCACTGTCACTAATCATAGGTGTATACAATTTGCTGATGACACTACTTTAATAGTAAAATGCGACAATAAAGATCTGTTCGAAACAAATATAAATACTGCACTTGGAGACGTAATTAATTGGATGGATACTAACGATCTACATGTGAACATTGACAAAACTAATGCAATACAATTTAAATCTTATAATTCAAATTCTTTTATCTTTAAATATAAAATATAATAATTTCAATATAAATAAAGTGGACAAAATACTATTTCTAGGACTTAACATTGACCAAAATCTAAATTGAAAACCATGTTGAATCGGTATGTAATAGGTTAAACCGTTTTGTTTTTGCGTTACGACGATTGAGACAGACTGTTTCTTTTGATGGCGCTCACAGCTTACCACGGATATGTGTCGTCCGTCCTAAGTTATGGATTGGTACTATGGGGAAACTCGTGGACGTTGAAAAGGCATTTATACAACAAAAAAATGCTTGCGGGTAATTTGTAATGCATGGTACGATGACAGCTGCAAACCTTTATTTAAAAGCACTCATTATTGCTCTACCATGCATGTACATCCGAGATGTTTGCATTTTTGTCAGGTCCCACCCTGAATACTGGAAAACGCGGTGATGGTATACAGAGACAAACTAGGGCAAAGTATATGGACCTCCTATATCAACCTCCATGTCATAAAAATATTTACAAGCGAAATGTATTTAATTTGTGCATTGTTTTATTTAATAGTTTACCGGACGACTTTAAGCTCCTTGACACAAATGTTCTAAAGAAAAAATTGACTGAATGGCTATTGTTACATTGTTTTTATAATATTGATGACTTCATTAACCAGCCGTGTGGTGCCGGCAGAGTAGAATAGCACCACCCCTTCTCTTCCCGTGGGGGTCGTAAGAGCCGACCGAGGGATTTATTCCGACCCAAGTGGATCAGGGTCCTGGAGAAGGAAAACTCCACACTTAAACCCGGTATGGGGTCTCCGTCAGGTGCGATTAACTCATATATCGTGCGGCAGACTCCTGCAGCCGACCTGGCTCCGCACGTATCGACTCGTCGTTCCTGTGGAGTCAGCCAGGAAGGCCGAGAGGGTGGCGCAGGTCCTGGGCAGCCCTGCGTTTTCCATAATTGCGTCCCAGGCAACGCAGTGTCTGTGGAGAGGAAACTTCACCCGCGTCTCGCGGATAACAACACGGGAAGTGGCAGTGACCGGTTATAAGTCTGCACGTATGGGCGTAAGTGCGGGCGCCAGGGTCGCTTCCGTCAGTGGGAGGGTCCATCGTAGACCCACTGATCAGTTACCGCCTGCTCCAGTTGGGCAGCCCCGACCAATAAGGTACTGATCCGCCCGGTGCTGGTTTGCTTTTTTAGGTGTAGAGAGCACCAGCCTCAACTGGACAATCGGCGCCGTTACATTGTACACCTGCGACTAACAGGCATAAAAATATTACAAACCAACCCCGCTTATCCATGCGATTTGCAACATGGAATGTCCGTACTATGAGGACAGGCCTCCTGACACCTGTGGAGGTTCTTCTACTGACGCACAAGATCTGCGTAAAACTGCCGTAATCGACGCCGAACTACACAGACTGAACATTGCTGTTTGCGCTTTACAAGAGACCAGACTCCTGACGAGGGTTCCTTGCGTGAGACACATTATACATTCTACTGGAAAGGAAAGGACAGCAGCGCTGTGCGCGAGTATGGTGTTGGCTTTGCCATACGCAACGACCTCTTAACATCTATAGAGGCTTTGCGGCATCTCGGAACGCATTATGTTGCTGCGATTAAATACGGACCATGGTTACGTATCACTGATTTCTGCTTACGCACCAACACTTTCCTCAACAGATGAAGCCAAACACAGTTTTATGACCAGCTCGACCAGACTCTACGCGGGTTAAAACCATCTGACCGCTTATATATTCTGGGCGACTTAACGCTAGGGTCGGACAGGACAACATTGCTTGGCCAGATTGTATAGGTAACCACGGTATAGGAAGCTTAATGAAAACGGCCAACGTTTATTAGAGCTATGCTCTAAACACCTACTGTGTGTTACCAATACTACTAAAGGCAAATCAACTCGCAAAGTGTCCTGAAACATCCTCGTTCTGGACACTGGCATCAACTGGACCTTATCCTTACTAAAAGAAAAATCTCCGCGAGACCCTGCACACGCGATCATTTCACAGCGCTGATTGTGACACAGATCACCCCTGGTGGCATCACAAGTTGCTATAGCTCACAAAAGATCCACTATCCAAATTGCCTGGTAGGAAGCTCGATCTTCCAAAACCAGAGACGATGAGGTGGTCCAAAAGTATGAAGAGCTGGTACGCGACGAAGTTGCCACCTGGGATGAGACGTCCGATAGAGGAGGAATGGGGCAAAGTAAAGAAGCTACTTACAGAAGTAGCCGGTACGGCTTTCGGTCATCAGAAAGCCAAAAACCAGGACTGGTTCGCTGAAAATCTCGAACACATTACACCTCTGCTCGAGTCCAAACGACAAGCTGCGCTAAAACATCGCCTTAACCCATCCGAAAAGACGCGTATCGACCTATCGAATGCAAAATCAGCTTTACAACGCACATCACGGTACTTCGCAAATGCATACTGGACCGAGCTTTGTCAAAGCATTCAATCATGCGCTGATATGGGAAACTTTGGTGGTGTTTGCTGGGATTAAAAAGGCCCTTGGTCCTTTTCCTAAAACAGCCCTTAAAGAAGCGGACGGCACTGTTATTACAGATGCTCAACGCCAACTCGAACGATGGGTAGAACATTATGTTGGTCTCTACTCAGAACCAGTGAACATAATGCCAGAAGCTGCAGATTGCATGCCAAAACTAGCTACCTGGACTGAGTTAGATGATCTTCCTACCATAAGGAGTACCACAAGGCTGTAAAGCAGCTTAAAATCGGAAAATCACCTGGAAACGATGGTACCCACGCCGAAATTATCAGGCTCAGTGCATATACCCATCCTGCACAATCTGTTGTGTAAATGTTGGGAAGCGGGATATATACCACAGGATATGCGCGATGCTAACATCATTACCCTATACAAAGGCAAAGGTGACCGCGGTGACTGTAACTGTTATCGTGGAATATCCCTTTTGCTCGGTTAGTCTTAATAAGACTCCAGAAACTTGCTGATCGTGTATATCCCGAATCGCAATGGATTCCGCGCCCAACGTTCCACAACAGATATGATCTTTACACTTCGCCAACTGCAGGAAAGTGTAGAGCAGAAACACCTCTGTTTGTGGCGTTCGTCGACCTTAACAAAGCCTTCGACACCGTGAGCAGGGAAGGACTCTATACTGCACTTTTAAACATCGGTGCCCTCCAAA
Organism: Phthorimaea operculella; assembly: GCA_024500475.1. Taxonomy (NCBI): domain Eukaryota; kingdom Metazoa; phylum Arthropoda; class Insecta; order Lepidoptera; family Gelechiidae; genus Phthorimaea; species Phthorimaea operculella. The sequence goes on along the minus strand of JANFCV010000378.1, from coordinate 89,285 downwards.
ACTTCTAAGCCTCATCAAATCCTTCCACGAGGACATGAAAGGATCTGTTGTTTTTAACGGCAATACATCCGAGCCGTTCGAAATGCGTAGAGGTGTTCGCCAAGGCTGCGTGTTGGCTCCTACCCTGTTTGGTATTTTCTTCTCATTGCTTTTAAAGTTGCTTTCGGCGATGACCAACAGGGTATACACCTGCACACTAGGGCTGACGGGAAGCTGTACAATATCTCGCTTCTTAAGTCAAAGCGTAACCGCGATGACTTATTCGTCGATAGCCTTTTGTTCGCTGACGATGCAGCCTTCGTTGCTAATTCTCAAAGTGAGCTTCAAGACATTGTTGATAAGTTTTCCCACGCGTGTTCTCTGTTCTCAATGTCCATTAATGCCAAAAACAGTAGTGCTAGCTCAAGGTGGAGAAACACCACGTATTTTGCTCGGTGGCGTTCCTTGAACATAGTTGACAAGTTTTGCTACTTGGGGTCGACTGTGTCGAACAATCTCACCCTCGATGCTGAGATCAATACTCGTATCGGCAAAGCGGCGACCATGTTCGGCAGGCTCAGTACAAGAGTATGGAATAATAAACACCTGACCACAAAACCAAGATAATTGTTTACCAAACTTGCGTTCTAAGCATACTCTTGTATGGAGCTGAAACCTGGACTTCGTACGCAAAACAAGAACGTCGACTCAACACATTCCATATGCGCTGCGTAAGAAACATCTTGCATATAACTTGGCAGGACAGAGTCACAAACGAGCGAGTTCTAGAAATTGCACAGTTGCTAGCTTTACCGCTTTGCTTAAGCAAAGACGATTGCGGTGGCTAGGCATGTGTACCGCATGGAACCTTCGCGTCTACCGCGGCGTGTCCTACTTGGCGCCGTAGCTAACGCCAAAGAGGAGTTGGAAGACCGATGCTACGTTTCAAAGATTGCGCCAAACGGGACATGGCTGCGTTTGACATCGACCATCAAAGCTGGGAGAAGCTTGCTGAGAATAGGGATGTATGGCGAAAGCGTGTGTTTGATGGGCGTAAAGCTCACGATGATGCCTGGTTCGCTGGTCTCGCAAACAAAAGGCAAAACGACATCTAAACATACATATGCCAGTCTCTAATTCCACCTTCGTTTGTAGAGCGTGCGGAAAGTCATGCCGCCGCTCCGTATCGGCTTATACAGCCATGAAAAATCTTGCCTCAGACACTGAATAAATCGTCTGTCACAGACGTATGAGGCCAATGATGAATGATATTAACCATAAGAGTGCAACATGTGATGTATGTAAATGCTAAAAATTTGACATATTTCTTAATTATGTATAAATAGTAATATATGCATTAATAATATACTAAATAAATATTTGCATGCCTCCTGCAGGCTGAGTACATAGGGACATTATAGCTTTAAGACAATTTATATACTGTATTCTTGCAAATAAATAATTCTTATTCTTATAAGTATAGAAAATCATTAGCAGTTGATAACTTATTACGTAACTTCATACACATAGCGCTGAATGCACATAGCTACATTAATATAGCGCAAAATGATTTTGATAATACACTTGTTTATTTATTACCTACTTAATTTTTTAACTAAAATAACATCTTTGGGATCAAAGTGATCTACAACAATTTAACCGAACTTACTCCAAATTGCTTCTTTAACCTTAAATACCGGAAAGTTATTAAGACAGCAGCCTTAATAGTTTAACAACCATAAAATTAATAGCTCCAAGAGACGAATGCGCACCGTTATGACGCAAGAATCATAGCGTAACACCAGAAATTATTATAACTGCCACCGTCGTGGTCCACGGTGTTAAGTATGGTCTCGAGATCCCTGGTTCTATTCTAAAAGTTGGTCTTTTTATATTTATTAGTCTCTATCTCCCTTCGTGTGAGACACCGAGTTTTTCAACAACCCGGTGAACCCTGGTGTCAAAGTTTCAAAACCGCCTACTACAAGTAGCAGGCCTCTGACATAGTTGTATAACGATCGATATCTAAGTAACATAGACAGCAACCGGTACCGACGGATTTACGTGCCTTCCGAAGCACGGAACAATCTTGCTTTGGGACAACCAGGTGCAATGTACTAACCAGACTGGGAACAAACTCACAAAGTGATAAATATCAACTCTGTAAGTGGTCCGCTGAGAATCTAACCCGGAACCTTCGTCGTAGGCAGTCGCACTACTACTGCGGCACATCGGCCGTCTATGATTAGTAAGGGAGTTTTATCCCAGGTAGAATGTCAGGTAGGCTGAATCTAGGGCCAAAATCTGTTAGTAGCTGACATTTGGATGGTTTTAACCGTTTCGTATTCTGCTAACAATTTCTATTATAGAAAATCACAGTGGCAATAGAATGAAAGCTGAGTGTTGCTGGCATTACAATGGTGCCTTGACCGTTCATAAGAAAGATTATTGGTACCAAGCTTCCGTGACCAAGTGTCGATTCCGGTTTTTGTATAAGATAACTTGGTTGGCGCTTGTTACACAATCATATCAGAGGCATATGTAGTAGGCTAAGTAATAGATGGCTGAATAACTCTGCCACCAAGGTTCATCAGGTCATTAGTCGACTCAGTGTCCCAAACGATGTACCTATGAATGTACAGAAATTGTCTGATTTAATTGTTTCACCGCAGCAGCACGGTTTGCCCCGCCAAGAACGACCTTTCATTCGCTCGAGTTTGACATTACTTTACTCCGCGATTTCGCGCCAAACCCGACGCGCGCTTTTTAAATCTCCGCCATTTTGAATATTTAAAAAGTAAATAAAAAGAAAACGCGAGTGTTGCCGTCTTCAGTAGTTTTTACAAAAGGTTTTCTCAGATTTGAAATAAGAACAATAAAGTGTTTGTGTTGTAAGTGGCCAGTGTTGTGACATTGGAAAGTTATTTAACAAACTGATTTCAGGTAGGTGGACCAAAACTTAGTTAATTTATTTAGTAGGTTAGGTAATTGGTTTTTGTACTTTAATTATTTTTAGCACGTGTAAGAATTTTGGCAAAACCTAAACATTTTGCGGAATTGTAACATACAGGTGTAAAAGTAAATAAAATAACAGCAAATATTTTAAGAGGTGAATCAGAACTGAACAGCTTTCCCCTAGGAATATAGATCGGAATAAAAAAAAAAATTTGGCTCTCTCATAAAAACTGACGCTGCCGGCCAACACTTTTGTATGGGAGGGCCAATTTTTTTTCCATATTTCGACCTATGTTCCTCAGGAAAAGTTGTTCAGTTGTATGGACTAATTTTTGATGTAAATTCTTTTATGCCTTGTAGATTACCTGTGATAAGCAGGACAAGTTTCGACAACGTAGAGAACATAATTATTAGTAGATAATGTGATACCTACCTCTTGCTATTTTCGAATTTTTGTTGAATTTTATGAATATCAATTAAAAAATAATCTTCCCTCAGAGAAGTTATTCATAGACTGCTACAAAAACCGATAAAAATATCTACCATAAAAATATTTGCTCTACATTTCATTTGAATACACGGGTGGGTAGGCGTATCGTATCTAGGTAGGTGTAATTGTTGTCATAAGTACTTTACATAATTAGTCAGTATTGCAATATTTATACACACCCATTCTATTATATTGTCTAAACTACATGACTCCGTAGATCAGGTTATTTGGTAGTTTCGGTAGAGTCGTTGTCTACTCAAGATTTTGAATGGTGACTGCCGGCAGGCTTTTTGCCCCATTTGCATAACTCTATATTAATTTTAACTAACATCACCCCATGTCTTTCCCGTGGGTGTCGAAAGTAGCGACTATGGGATTTGAGTGTGGATTTGAGAGTCCATGTGTAATGCAATTTTAGGCGACACGATGGCAATCTGTCACTATTGTTCTTTTTATTATTCAAGTGGGACACCAAATGGTCCAACAGCTCGATGAACTCTGCTGACAGAATTTTTTAACCGCTTACTGCAAGTAAGCAGCAGGCCTCTGACATGGTTGCGTAACGACTGCCGTCTAAGTGATCATAGAAAACAACCAGGACCGACGGCTTAACGTACCTTCCGAAGCAGCATCTTGCTTTTCGGACAAACATGTGGTTCAGCCTGCAATGTTCTGACCAGAATGGGAAAAATTCCCAAAGTGATAAAGTGAGTGACTCCACCGGGGTTTTTACAGCCGTTTACGTTCTGCTTACCCCGCAAGGGCTATAGGTGTGATACATGTAGGTATGTAGGTAGCAAAGCTGTTAAATTCATCAAGTAGCTAGGCAAAAACTCTACGTCTTCTGTGAGCCTGTGAATCGTCAAAAACGCAATACGCAATGAAGTGGCGGACGGACAAACGTAATTTGCTTATAATGACATAACCACCATAAAATGATGGCTACCGATTCCCCTGACCTGGTTGAACATTGTTCATTGAACTCTGATTGCAACTAAGTGATGGGGTATGGTGATTTTTACCCGACTACAGCGGAGCAAAAAGTACGGTTATGATGTTATATAGTTGATGCGGGCTTAGAATAGCATCACACCCGCGGCTGACGTAAAACCGATTAAGGAATTAATTTAAGGGACGGGCAGTAGAGTTTCGTGTAAATTATCTTGCACTGCCAAGCGTGGTGATTATGGCAATATCCCCCGAAAGGGTATTCTCATGTCCAAAAGTAGACTGTTGTGGCTAAGGTATACTTCTGTATCTCCTATAGTTTAGCCAGGCTCTTAGTGTTTCACAGCCGATGTGGCGCAGTGGTTAGTATGTCTGCCGGCCACGCAGAAGGTTCCGGGTTCATTCCCGGTGGGGTCACTCACAAAGTTGATTTTTATCACTTTGTGAATTTATTCCCAGTCTGGTTAGGACATTGCAGGCTGAATCACCTGATTGTCTGAAAATTAAGATGGTTCCGTGCTTCGGATGGGCACGTTAAGCCGTCGGTCCTGGTTGCTATCTATGATAGCGGTCGTTACACAACCATGTCAGAGGCCTGCTACTTGCAGTAGGCGGTTGAAAAACTCTGACACCAGGGTTCATCGGTTCGTTGAACGACTCGGTGTCCCACACGAAGAGAGGGAGAGTAAGAACCGCCAAAATAGGTCACTTTACCCTTATTATTAGGTACGATCGCCAAATTCTTGACCTTCCTTTTGCGACCATTTCTTCTAAGCTTGAATAAAATACACATAAAGCGTACCTTTTATCTAAATCATTAGAATAAAATACACATCTATTTATACAGCGTGTTCTACAAAACATCCTCCAAAAATTATAAACAAACAAAATTCAAGGTAAAGAATCTGTGAATAAAAGCCATATGAAAATCGGTAATCTCACAATATGGCAGGCAAATAATTGGTCATCTTTTAGAGGTCAGATAGTTTAAATCTCAGTTTATTATTTGGCTGGCAAATTCGTTGGCGAGTGTCAAGGCAAACGAGAAAAATGTCGACAAGTACGTGATTGTCGATTGTTTTTTTAATATCCTAATAATAATAAGTTATCTTCTCCGCGTTTAATCACGTAAGATTATTTATTATTGACGAAGCAAAAACAATCACATAAGCATTTTTATTGGATTTTACTAGGTAATAAAAAGAAATAGAGCATTTAACTCAAGAGTTTTTAACCACCTAGCACCTACCTACTAAGTATACTGAAGTTAGGGACAGCCCCCCGAATACTGATAAGGGTCATGCATTCAGAACATGAATCTGAATAACTTTCCTCATGGTACATAATATAGTAGGTACATACGACAATCATTTTTTGACGTCTCTACGGCGATACTAAGTTAGTGAGCTGGTGAATTCTATATGAGGGGTAGGAAATTTTTCTTGTTTCCCGCCATTGGTTCCATAGCAAAAGTTGTTCAGTAGTATCATGCCTGCAAAGTTTATACAATCCCTTACACCCTGTATAAATCAGGAATCATATTTTATCAGTCAGTCAGCGTGATTTTGCACGGGAGGTTGTTTGTTTTTATCGTTACCAGACATATGCTCCTAGGGCAAAGATGTTCAGTTTCATGGTCTGCCGCACCTTGCCAGTACTAGAGGGTTCTTTCTTACACCCTGTATGACACAGGTGGTGGTGCAGCGATAGTCGTATTTAGTTACTTACTTTTTGACGTGGTGGTGTATTAAAAGCCTTCTAACACCTTTTTTGTTAAACTGGAATTAGTAATAGGGCTTCACATAATCTTTATCCTGTTGCTGTAAGTAATTAAAGTATACGGGTTGTTAGGGACGGTGTAACGAAAACTTTGCAGGCGTGCTCAGACCATGAAACTGAACAACTTTTACTATGGAGCCAATGGTGGGAAACGAAAAAAATTTTCCGATCTCCCATACAAAATCAGTCAGCTGGTCGTGAATTTTGTATGGGAGGTCGGAATTTTTTTTTCGTTTCCCACCATAGTAAAAGTTGTTCAGTTTGATAGTCTGATCATGCCTGCAAAGTTTTTGGTATAAAACATAAAAAACAAAAACCCGCCTGCGGTAATTTCAAAGTTGTATTTTACATCTTGAATTTATAAATTTTGAATATAGCCAGTATCACTGACGCTGCTGAGATGACTCTAACGACACTTCGCAAGTCAACGCTTAGTCGTTTGGGCTGTAGCCCATGAAAACGAATTACATACTTGTCTAAATAAATACATAGGTACATAAATACATACATTCTAATCTATCTGTAAATACATACATGTCATACATACTCTCGAATAATGTAACACGTAACCCTCCTTTTGAGGCAGTCGGGTAAAAAGTAAATAGATTCTGATTTATGAAATGGTAGAAAAGTGTAATATAAAACTTAGTTCGGCAAGCCACCATGTCAGTTCTTTGCTTGAAGTTTTATGTTTAAGGCTCTATTCAAATCTAAGCGGTACCCGCGCAGTACATGGGTGGGTAGCGATATCCTGATTGGTGGAAATCGTCAAGTACTCAAAAGCCATAAGGTGAATTTTTCATTAAGTGGCACTAGCTTTGCGACGCTACTCGCCTTAATTAGTACCCATTCACCAGTAGGTACAAGAGTATGTGTGTTAGAAAATCGACTTCAATTCAGCCTTTGATAATATCTTACTGAGTAGAGATCTATTATTTTATTAAGACTCTATTATAATAATAATTATCATATTACACCACACAGTATAGATAATAGCCACAGATACAAAGTAATGAGATACGGTAGTAACAGCCCAACCTAGAATACTAGCAAGGTTTAGAGTGTGCCTTACTGGGTATGAACGAATTTCATGGGTATGAACTTAGCCTTTTCTATGTAAATAGGTAGCAAAACGACAGTGAACACACTTTTTTAGGGTTTCGTAGTCTACTAGAAACCCTTATAGTTTCGTCATGTCTGTCTGTCTGTCTGTCTGTCTGTCTGTCTGTATGTCTGTCTGTCTGTCTGTCTGTCTGTCTGTCTGTCTGTCTGTCTGTCTGTCTGTATGCCGCGCCCTCATATCTTCGTCAGTTTTAGAGCTATCGACATGAAATTTGGTGAGAAGATAGATCGTGTTGACCCAAATATAGAAATGTTAAGAAAAAAATATTTTAAATGTTTTTTGGACCCCCTCCCATACAAGTGAAAGGGGGGCAAAATATTTTTTTTTCTTCTGTAATATTGAGTAGGGTATCGTTGAATAGGTCTTTTAAAACTAAGGTGAGGTTTCTTTGAAACAAAGTCACTTAAATGTTTCTGTCACGAGATATTTGCTTTTAAAAAGGGCGTTTTTGACCCATAATTTGTTCCAGCTGTAACTTCTAAAGTATAAACGCTAAAAATTTGAAATAAATATGGAATATAGCTGACAATCTGAAGTTACAATGAAAACTATAACGGATATTGTACTCTTAAAGGTTTCAGAAAAAATTTAGTTTTTCTATTTGCGGTTGGTCATCATACTGCTGCTAACAAACCAGCAACAAAATTAAGTTTGTAATGCTGAAAAACCTGATATTTAAACGTTGACTACGAAACCCTATTTGTGGGCGTGTCTGACACGCTCTTGGCCGGTTTTTTTTATTATACATCTATATTCCTCCAACATTTGACGTAAGTATACAGGGTGTTAGGAAAAGTAGGTACTGCGTTCCTTTTGAGGGATGAACCAGCTTTTGAAACTGAACAACTTTCCCAAGGGAACATAGGACAAAATGTGAAAAAAAATTTGGTCTTCCCATACAAACTGACCCGGCCAGCCACACTTAGTATGCGAGGTCCAAAATTTCTTTCCATATTTCGACCTATGTTTCTTGGGGAAAGTTGTTCAGTTTCATGGGCTGGTTCATCCCTCAAAAGGAACGCAGTAGTTTTCCTAACACCCTGTATATAAAACTTGCTTACGCTGGGCACAATGGCCCAGAGCGATACACTCACTCTATTACTTATTTTTGTATACTTTATGCAGTCCAATAACAACATTTTGCAATTTGGCATTCTATTCTCAATGCCTTGGCATTTTCTTTGAAAATTAATCAAATATCAAGCAATCAATCTTTGTCATTGAAATTCGGCCCTATGGCCTTTTTGGCTGTCTGATTTGATTTGACACTTTATACGAGTGGATAAAGGGCCTTCTAATTATAAAGTTCTTTTACGTACTACAGTACGGCGGTCTGAATAGGCCATATTTGACAACTATTAAAATCATGTTAATGCTATGACATAAGGTGTCTTTTTCTTTGTTGACATGACTTTTAGTATGGGTTTGACAGCTGTCAAATATGTGTGATTGATAAGTACCTAAAGTAGGCAAGGGTTAGCTATTATCTATGAGCAAATGGGTAGTTAGTTGATTAGTTAAATTTTACTCGAGGAACCTAAGTCGCCAAATAGGAAAATAAAATCCAATGCCAAATCTTTATTTTTTTAGCCACAGTAGTCCACTGCTGGACATGGGCCTCGACCTCTCGGAAGGCATTGCCATACTCACCACGCTTGGCAGGCGGATTGGCGAGCGCAGTGCAAGATGTTGATGATCCATTCCCTGGATGATTAACCCTTAGTCGGTTTTTACGACATCTACGGGTAGAATTGGGGTGATGCTTTTCTAAGCCAGCATCGCACACCAAACTACTCGTCTATTCTAGGTTTATTTTAGAGTACCTAGGCTACCTAGGTGTCAGGTGTCTGTGGTTTAAATTAGAATGGGTTCTCACGGTCGGATTAAGAACTTAGGCATTTAGGGCTTGCATGGAGAACGGATAGCCTTGACAGAATCTAGATTCTAGATTAATCAGAATTTAGGACATTGTTTAGTACCTAGGTTGTGCAACTGAGATCGTGAAACAAATGTATTGCCGGCTTAGAATAGCATCACCCCAATTCTACCCGTGGTTGTCGTATAAAGCGACTAAGGAATAATCATCCAGGGAATGGGCAGCACCCTTCCTTGTAAATGCAACATCTTGAGCAGCGCTCGCCAATTCGCCTGCCAAGCGTGGTGAGTATGGCAATACCCTCCGATAAGGGGAGGCCTATGACTGTTGTGGTTGTTATGGTATGGTATAATTTTACTAAGCCTGAGCAACGTTTCTTCCCAGTATTTAAAGAAATTATCTTCAATTGTTTATTTTCTTGATATTTAATTGTAAGGCAAAGGCCTTCTCTTACCCGGATTCATCATCGTCATCCTGTCCTTATCCCACCAGACCAGTTGAGGTTGGCGCAACATGTGTTTTTAGAGCACAAAATCAGAATGGCAAGTTTTATGACCGGCCGCATGCCTGACGTCAACCCTCTTTGGGAATGCTATTGTAGGTGGTATCACCGCCGCCGGGCAGTTACGACCATAGTCGACAGATATTTAGCCGAGTTCAAAACTTACTTCTATATCTCCTACTTCCCTGATCCGGATTATGTACCTACCCATATTAGGTACTCAATTCTAATCTTTGTACTATAAAGTACTGATTATTCATATTCATAAACATAATTTTCCGCAAATTCTAATCAGTATTTGTAAACAAATACTCTTACTAGGAGATTATAAATAAATACCTACTTAGTCATAAAATTTATCTGAACAAATCGAAGTCTGAATAATAGTTCTTAGATTATTTTAATGAATAATATCTATGAGAAATAGTTTCAGTAGGTATAATTAATTTAAAGGAAAAGTAAAGGATTATTGGAGAAGTTTTAGTTTTCCTGTTATAAGAAAATTGCATTCTAGTTTGTTGTGTTGTGCCGGCTTAGAATACCGTCACCCCAAATTTATGTCAGGCGTGGTTTAAATGGCTTTTTTTACTGCCTACCCCGCAAGGGATATAGGCGTGATATAATGTAAGTATGTATGTTCCATTTCCATTTGATTGTGTGAAACAAAGAATCGACAAATGACCCAATGATGACCGGCGTTCGAACCCCGGTGTCAAGAGTTTTTTGAATCTCCTACTATGCTACTTAAATAACCCCATATGTTAATACCAAACTACAACAAGCCGATGTAATTGAAAAACAAAAACCTGACAGCCGTAATTTTAAAGTTGTATTTTGCGATAACAATCTGCCATCTTTTTAATATAGCCTGGTCACTCGCGCTACTGACACGAATCTACCGACACCCCACTGTCAAGATCCAGCCTTTTTGGCCTTTTTGGCTGTAGCACGTGAAAACGAATTTCTTGTCTACATACATACCCACATATATATGTACATACATAGGTACATACTCTCGAAAAACAGAACCTTCCTTCTGAGGCAGTCGAGTAAAACTAAGCAGTCCTCGGACATAGTTGATTGATTTGCCGAAAGACCTAGACATTTATTACTTGAAATACTTGAAGCCTACTTCCACTACACAGGTATTTAGGTATTACAAAACAAAACCTAATAAATATGAAGGTAAGGTTATAGATTACTCAAGCTAGATTAATTACATAAAACTAAAAAAACAACTTTCAAAATATAACCTTGTATGATGATACCCCAGGTACCGCTGGAGAGATGTGGTAGAGACTTCTTCTTCTTCAAGTGGGACACTATGTCGTTCAACGACCCAGTGAACCCTGGTGTCAGAGTTTTTCAACCACTACTGCAAGGGACAGGCCTCTGACATGGTTGTGTAACCGCCATCATAGACAGCAACCGTGACTGACGGCTTAACGTGCCCATCCGAAGCACGGAACCATCTTGTTTTTCGGACAATCAGGCGGTTCAGCCTGCAATGTCCTAACCAGACTGGGAACAAAATCAACTTTGTGAGTGACCTCACCGGGAATTGAACCCGGAACCTACTGCGACGCAGGTAGTCTTACCTACTAACCACTGCGCCACATCGGCTGTCAGTGGTAGAGGATCTTCGAGTCAGCAATTGGCAAGAGATCGTGCAGAACAGGGATCAGTGGAGAGAGCTAGTTTCGAAGGCCAAGATCCTCTTTGGGTCGCAGAGTCAGCGGAGTTAGTTTTGTTATGATGATGAACTTGGTTGGACACGCTGCCGCAATGTATTCTGTGCCTAAGGTGACGTCTTAAAAGAAAAAAAAACTAGAGTCAATAAAAGACATTTGGCCGAAATATTACGAAAAAAACATCTAAGTCCTTTTAAACTTTTCTTTAAACTAACCTGCAAGCAAGGTAACTCTAGTAGCTGATTTGAGTTAATGTCGCTTTTTTGTTTTACTTTTATGAGGAAAAGTTGTTGCGTATTTACGTATCCTCAGTTTGCAATATCGGTCCAATGTTTATAAAAACTTTGAATCAAATTTTCTCGTTATAGGAATCACAAAAAGGCAAAATGTAGGTAGTTAGTTCATAATTTTAAAAACAAATACAAGAGTTCAATGACATTAAATACCTTATAATTAATTTATACACAATAGCAAAAAGTAATTATTAATCATCATTATAACCGCATCTACATGTCAATTTCATTAAGTAACATTATGTAAAAAGCCATGCTTAACAAATTGATCATGTGCGTGCTTAAAATGTTCTTGACGCTGATTACTTTGATATAAATCACAAAAAGAGGTTTATACAACGCACAACGTATTGTCGGAGTCAAAATGTTCAAAATATCTCATAAACTAGATTATTAAATAACCATTTCTTTTCTTACCTTATAAAAGAAAAGAACATTAATGTATACCTCGGGACTAAAAGATATTTTGAATCGTTTGAGTAGGTCCTAGTTATGTTCTTTTGACCCCGACTATACGTACGTATCAATGTCTAAGACGAGTCAATGTCTGTGGCATCGCATCGACGGCAAGCCTATTTAATGCGTCGACAGCTTCGGTGGTGCGGTGAAGTATCCCGGATTGCAGATGAGCGAGTGGCAAAGTGCATCTTCTATTCTGAACTAGAGAAGGGCAGGCGAAAGCATGGCGGTCAACTCCTCCGATTTAAAAACAGATACATTAAAAGATATAACATCGAGCCCTCTCAATTTAAGATTTTGGCAGTACAGTCTCTCTCGCGCACTCATGAACAATCCAGAAGGTAAGGTATTGATATATTTTTCAGACTGTCATATTTTGTAGCAATAATCGTTACTTTCCTAATGCAGCAACATTTGTTGAATCGTACTACTACATAGTTTTTTTTCGGCTTGTTGGTTTGAATCACAAGAAAATCGAAACCTTAAAAATTTAATTGTTCTTAATTAGCGTGAGCCGTTCATTCTGGCCGTTGTAAGGAGCCGAATCCGCGACTTTGTGGAGCAACGTAAAGCAGACCAGAAAATACTGTACGAGTAGTACAGATATCTCTTTACTGTGAACTAGCTTTGCGTAAACGCAAGTGCGTGGTTAAGATGTAGCTGTCATGTTTATGAGTGTTTATTATGCTTTGTTAGTACGTGTTTATAGTTTAAGCTCGTTAACCTATAACCTTAGGAGGAGTTCTCATTATTCAGTTCCATACAATGCATGTTACTCTTACAAAATAATTAAGACGAAATATTTACCTGATTTCGAAAAGTTTTGTTATGATATTGCTTACATACACGATGGTAATAATCTTATCTAAGTATTCCTGCCAAAAATATAACCTCTATGAAATAAAACATGGATTGTAAAAAAAGTTAATGATTTAAAAGAGTAAAAGAATCCTTCTATGCAAATAATGTAGTACAGGCAAAACATTTTGTATCTGAGGAAGGTAATTTTCCAACCTATACTTCCTGGTAAATTTTGAGCTGATCAACCTCTTTAAATTTGAGAGGTACCAATGAAACTGAACAACTTTCACCCATGGAACATGGATGGAAGAATAAAAATAAATTTTGGACCTCCCATACAAAATGGCCGATTAATTAATTGATTTACTATGGGAGGGCCAAATTTTTTTTTCCATATTTTGACCCAATTTCCACGGGAAAAGTTGTTTAGTTTTATGAGTACCTTGACTTCCTTTCGACTTGTTATACTTTGAATTTTAATTGAAATAATTTGCTCTACCTCGCACACAAGTCGCTACTATCTACTAATGTTAGTAAACAGTGTTATGTAACATTTACACTTCTTGTATGGTTGTGCCATGACTGATTTTGCAAGTAGGAACTGAACACTGTGGAGCACGGCACCTTACACTTATTAAATTCTTTGTAACAAGTACGGGGTGTTAGGGACGGTGTAACGAAAACTTTGCAGGCGTGCTTAGACCATCAAACTGAACAACTTTTACTATGGAGCCAATAGTGGGAAACGAAAAAAAAATTCCGATCTCCCATACAAAGTCATTCAGCTGATCGTGAATTTTGTATGGGAGGTCGGAAAATTTTTTTGTTTCCCACCATTGGCTCCATAGTTAAAGTTGTTCAGTTAGATGGTCTGATCACGCCTGCAAAGTTTTCGGTACACCGTCCCTAGCACCCTGTATAGGTACATAAACAAACATAGGTACTCATACACACTTATAGACCTGCAAGAAGCAAATTCATTTCCGTGGCCAAGTACTGGTCAAAATTGTTTAAATCGAAGAACTGACGAAAAAGTGAACAAGGAAAAAATAAAAAGCAATGGTGCAATTTTGTAAAAGATATCGGCCAGCCAAGTTAGTGAGAGCGAAATTTATTAACGGGCGTAAGATTTGCTGTGTGGTGCCGGCTTAGAATAGTATCACCCCATATCTTTCCCGTCGTAAGAAGCGACTAAGGGATTTGAGAGTCAATGTGTATTGCAATTTAGGCGACAGGCTGACAATCTGTCACTATGGTGATACGCGGTCTTCTTAAAGACCTACAGTCTAGTAGGTACATGAAAAAAGGTCGAAATATGAAAATAAAAAAATTAACCTCCCATACAAAATGTCGACCGAGTCAAGTTGTATGGGAAGTCGATTATTTTTTCAAATTTCGATGCATGTTCCATGGGGAAAGTTGTTCAGTTAAGTGAGTACATTGACCTCCTATCGGCTGTATTGGTTGTTTTGTAACACGTTAGGTATAATTGATGAGCACGGCACCATACACTTAATTATATCCTTTACTGTACACATACTGTTTACAGAGAAGACGTGCTGATTCTGTATGATATTTTTGCCAGCCAATCTAGCGTGACTAGGCAAGCAGATGTATTAAAAACAAAAACCTGACCGCGGTGATTTAAAAGTTGTATTTTACGATTAAAATAGGCCATCTTGAATTTATAAACTTTAATGTAGCCAGTGTTACTCACGTTGCTGAGACGAATCTAACGACACCTCATATTTCAAGATCCGTCCAGCCGTTTGGACTGTAGCACGTGAAACGATTTTCTTGTCCTCATACATAATTATAGTACCTACATACTCTCGAAAAACAAATGCCTCCGTCAAAAACAACAAACAATTTTAGTATATTTTACTATATGTAAACCCAAGCGATTTGGTTACCATAAGCATGGAAATCGGCAGAAGATGTCGAAACAAGGTAAATATAAATATTAATAGGTAGGTATTTGTTCTTAGACGAAAGGTTACCCACGTGCAAATTCTATCAAATAGATGATAGCAAACCGAAAGATGTGTGTTCGCATCACAACAGATCAGTTTTGAAAAACTACAATTCAATACATAGAATAAAATGAAGTTGCTTTTTGCGTTTCTCTGTTTATCTGTCTGTCGTGAAATTCGCTTATTTTTGATGCGGTTTTTTAATAAAGATAGAATGATTCAAGAGAAAGAAACATATATATTTCACATGCCGGGAAAATGCTCTTTTCTCTTTTAAAAATGAGTTTGGTTGTGTAACGTCCGCCGTCTAATTTATCACAGACATTTTTAATTTTTTAATTTTTTTTTTCATTTCATATTTTATTATTATCAACGTACAATTAAATTGTTCAGCATGCAAAGTCCGAACGACACTGGGGACAAATTCACAAAGTAATTAACATTGTGGGTCTCCGCTCCAAGAATAGAAACTGTTATTTTCGGATTTGCCAGATCAGATCACTAGCCAACAAAAGCAGTAGGTTTGTTTCGTTTAACATCTCTCTGCCTCATCATCATCTTCCTGCCCTTATCCCAAAACAATTGGGGTCGACGCAATTATGTTGACAAGATTTGGTTATTTTTTATGCCCGACCGTCTACTTGACATCAACCGTAATTGGAATGCTTTTGTATCACCGTTACCATGCGGTTGACCAATAGTCGACAGATCAGCCGAGGGCAGAAACTCTACGTCGCCTTTTACGAAACACCCTGAGTGGACTAGGGGTGGAAGTATTCTTAGCCGCTACCATACGCCTAACATATCTGCCTGTATCATCTATTTAAATTAACCATAATCAATTCTCTTTGTATTTAGTCAATCATTTAGCGTGCAAAAACAAGTTTTGTACGAATGAGCTCAAAATTATGGAAGGTCGTCCATTCGACATTGGTAGAGTTTGGTGCGAACACTTGAATAGTTTCCTAAATCAAATATTAAGTACAAAAGACTTAAAATTATCGCAAAATGTGTGAGAGTTTAAAAATGCAATGTGTTTCCAGGGTTTATGGAGGTATGTAGAATTTTCATTTTATTAGTTAGTATGGGCGTGTGGTAGCGGCTAAGAATACTGCCACCCCTTGTCAACTCAGGGTGTTTCGTAAAAGGCGATGTAGAGTTTTTGACCTCGGCTGAATAACTGTCGACTATGGTCAAACGCATGGAGGCGTTGGTACCACTATTACAATAGCATTCCAAAAGAGGGTTGTCATCTAGCAAACGGAAAAGACATGGGGGGATGCTATTCTAAGCCTGCACCACACGGCAAATCTAGTGTAGGTAGATATTGAAGAGTCTGGTTGCAAAATGCAAAATAAACAGATGTACGAAAGTCAACAACGTTTACAAAATCATTTAGGATGCACCGGCTAGTAAATACAACCTTGCCTAGTGTTTGGATTAGATTTTAGCATTGAACTTTCGGCTTGAACTCGCGGCTTCATTGCTGAGGGATAAAATTTTTAGGGTTCTGTATCCAAAGGGCCAAAACCAAGTCTGTTACGAAGCTTTGGATGACTGCAATCCTCGCTTTTCAGACATTGACATTTTTAGTTTGTCTTTGGGTTTTTTATTTACGGTGTTATATTGTAAGTGGAACTCGAGTTCTTTTTGTTTGCATTTGTACCTGTTTTTAATAATTATCTATTTAAGTCTGTTTGTTTCCTTAATAAAAAAAATAAGCTGTTAAAATTCAACGGATAGATATTTTAGAAGGTTTCCATACCTAGAGCAAACATTAACATTATGGTATTTTATGAATTCTTGTACGGAACTCTAAGTGTGCGATTCCGATTCGAACTTGACCGTTTTTTTTTTTTAATATAACTCTCGTAGTGTAAATACCACAACCAATGCCATTGATCCCACCAGAAGAAGGCCTATTACAACACTAGTTAAAACTATGTTAATGTTCGGTCAAAACTTTCCGCCACTAATATTTCATCAACTATTTACATGTTATAATTATATGCATTTATGCATATTATATTAACCTTGCTCCACTGAATGCAGGAAGATAATAAAGTTTTGGTCAAAGCGTACGACCTTGCGGTTTGAGACTAGGAAATATGCATTTTAGGGTTCTCTGTATTCCATATTTATAGATCAATGGTTATGGTAACCGCCACGGGTTGTAAAATTGCCGATGGAGTTCTAGTTAAAACATCTAAAACTGTTGATTTATTTAAAAGGAGATAACTTCTATGATAGATATACCCTACGCTGGTAGCGACTTAATTTACGTGTAGGTTCTTATTGGCCCTAGATATTTTTCCGAAGTAAAAATAAAGTAGCTAATTTGGAAATGGGCCTTCAAAACACCCAATCAAATATAAAAAATAGAGTATAATGAAATTTTAATAGGAAGATTTTTGACCAAATCCTAGAAAGAGTTTCCTGCATTTCGTCAAAGTGTGAGAATGTCGAGACCCTCATGCTTCTGGGCTGCAGAACCGGCATAGCCTAGATACTGTGATAATATTACCTACATAACGAAACCACAAAATACGCGTACGGAACACTCAAAACGCAAATTATACTCCAGCTCTAATTCACCCTGTAATATTATAGTACCGACGAAGTTCCGCGTTAGTTTTCTAAGTGCAGGTTTAATGTATAATTATTGTGTTTCATTTGCTTCAATATCATTTGGTGCAAATTATTCAGTGGTCTTGTGTGTGTCATGTCGTTTAAAAGGCAGTGATTATTTGAAAGTGATTTTATTATTATGTGAGTAGATTTTCAGCTTCGAAACTATGTCTACGTATTCGTAGACAAACACCAACAACCACAATCTGACCATTGTTGAACAGTGTTGGACCTGATATTATAGGTTGAACGACCCATTGAACCTCAAAGTCGGAATGTGTTCCTTATGACGAGGATCCACGATATTTCAAGGGGTGAGTTGAGGCGGGGTGAGGCGGGGGTAGTGGGAGCGCGGGAGGTCTTAAGGACGCTGGTTTCATCGGGAGGACAGTTCAAACTTTTGGAATAAAATGATTTGTTGAATTAAAATTAGTTCATCAACTAGAACCTTTTAGTGTTAGTCGAGATTTTCCCATAAAAGTTTAAAAGTTGAATAACTCGGAAACTAAAAAAATAATAATCGCGGAACATAATTAATTTTTATTCACGTCACTCTATGGTCCACCCTGTATTATAATGTAGGTTTCGGGTAACTATAAGAGGATTACTACGAGTATTCCTGTAGTTGGAAGGCAAGGTGTTAAGTACGTCTTACATTTTGTCGAGGTCTCGGTAACCACAGTACCTAAGAGGCTTAAAAACTGAATCGGACGTAACGCTTTCCTGCATTTTCTCTCGAATCAGGGCCTTATGTAACGACTTTGTCTAAGACAGCAATCATAGATTTATCTTCTTTGTCAGAAATTAAGATGGTTACAATACAGCCGTAGGTATTGTCCTATCTGGATTAGACAAGAAATTCTCACCATACTATGTAATTTGTTGACTTTGCCTGACACGTTACGTGGTTTCATGTGGGAAATATAAATTTATTCGATGAAGGCACAAGCTCCACAGAAGAGACATGAGACGTAGGCGACCAAACCCCCTCCCTGTGAATTATCGTTGGTATGCAATCCAACGGTTTAGACTAAGAAATATTATTAATTTGCCTAGCGCTGTATTGTGAGTAGCTATCTATACCAACTCTTTGTGCTTCCTCCTAGGCGCCCAGCCTAGTAGAGGTATAGTATGGTATTTTAGTTTGTTTAGGTAGATATTTCTACCTCATGCTTGTCCGTAATATTAAAAATACGTTTCGCTCGCGATACACTAAGGCTTAGGGTGTCGTTGATTTTTTACTGTCGGGGGTAAACTTATTTTCGTAATCTGACCAAAGGGGTAACTATGTACATCAAAAAGGTTAGGAACTTCTGATATACCTAGACGATGAGTCCCTACTCTATAACAAAGGTTTTGATTTGTGTGCTAGATATATTATTTTATAGACATTGTTCACCGGACAGACGTAACAGCATCCTATTGACTAATGCTGTAATTATTCAATTATTCTATCGCCGATTTTTAATTGGTGTTACACATACGCACTGTACTTCCTATGTTGTAATGATTTTAGCGATAAGAATCTACCTAGATATTATTACAAGAAAATATACTAGAAAACTCTACCCTGAGACCTCAAAATAGAGAGTTCACAGAAGGTTCACTCGACCCTATTTAGGAGTTTTGCAATTTTCATTTGTGACATATCCAAGATTGCTACTGTCAAAAATGTCAAAACATCAAAATATGATTCTGAGACGTTCGAGACGTTCGTGGGAACCATCTTCTTCGTTACCTAGAGTTCTACTAAGATTCCAGTTAAAGCCATTAGGCGTCTAAATCATCGCTAGTACTGAGTAAGGCATATGTAAGGGCCCCGCGAGTACTATTATATATTCCGTGCCCGCGCGCCGTTTCCATAATTTGTACTCTCTGTAAGAGTGCAATTTATCCCATATATGCCCGGAACAATTTTTTTATCTGAATTTTGTAGATGTGTAAACTTGTGTTAGGTACTTTTTTTCGCTTATTTCCATATGCACCAACAAATTTTGGGTCGTTTTTGACCCAGTGGGCATATATGGGACTGGTTACTCCTAGTAATTGTAAAATTAATATAAAGTTACACATTCATACAAAATGTTACTTTTTTCTCCCTTGCGGAGTAGGCTGAGCGTCAACGTCCGTAAAAATACAGTCATTATCGACTCGTCCCGCATTAACTGATAGATGTTTAAAAAAAATCGTGTATCGCTTCAACGACAGATTGTCGCAGGCTACAGTCTCCTCTTACAACACCTGCGGGAAAGAAATGGGCAGATGCTATTCTAAGCCGGCACCACACGGCCGATAACCACGGCCAATGCTGCCAACTAAATAAAAAATGCAAGATTCTGGAACCGTTAGCACTTTGCAACCGTTTTCAATGTCTTCTTGCGACAGAGAGTCAACAGACTGTGAAATTCGTTGTTATGTCGCTCACTTTGCTATTCATTGCCAGTTTTGTTATCAATGAACGAAACGTCATTCCTTTCGAACACGTAATGGATGACGCAGTTACAAAATTCCGATAGTCATCTTTTCGGTGCGCTACCGTTGTGTTGTTGTTTCGTTTTATTTATTTTTATAGCAACGTCCGTCCGTTCTTGCAGCCGTGTGATGCCGGTTTAGTATAGCATCACCTTATTTCTACCTGTGGATACAGAACATCTAACAGCAGACATAAGAGTAATTGGTGTCGTAAAAAGCGACTACAGAAAAATTTACGAAAGTTGGGCAACAGCGTGTCCTGTGAATGTAACAACTTGCATTGCGATCGCCAATCCGCCTGCCTTGTGTACCGAATATGGAAAGTTTCACTCCAAGAAGAGGAGGCCTATGCTATGTCCAGCATTGGACTGTTGTGGCTGTTGCTGTTGACATATAATTTCGTAGTCGGTTCTTATAACTTTTAATTCATATTATCCTGTTTAATTTTATACGCCTATCGGCTTACATGATTCTGACTAGGTTTCCCATGTTCTTTTTACAGCCGTGTTAAACCGTTCAATAAAAATAGCGATCGATGCATCTTTCCGTTTAGATATATTGGAACAAGATAGAAGATTTGTCATATTTGTACAGTGAAATTTGATTTAATAAGTTTTAGTAGGTATTTATTGTAGAAAGAAACCCACTGTTTGCCCGTAGTCTTGAAATTTCATAAGTACAAAACTTTGTGCCTCACTTACGCACATTATACGTACCATTTTGATTATTGTGATATATAATGATTTTTACCTACTAAATATAATAAACATAGTTTATAAGGTTATTCACATAGAGGGAAACAAAAAACCGGCCTATAAAGTAGTGAAAGTAAAGGACGGGCTAGAGATAAGGGACAACTTTTCCCAAGGAACATAGGTCGAAACATGAAAAAGTATTAGTTTCTACTATACGCAATTTCCGATCGGGTGTTTTGAGTTACTGTAGGAGGTCCCATATTTCGACTTACGTTCGCCGTGGAAAGTATTTCTTGTCACCAACCCGTCCTGCGTTTTCACTATCGCAGTCACTATTAAAACATCCTTTATATTTCTGTTCTGTAAATAGTTTTTTCCTTTGTTACAGATGGACAAACGAACATGTATCACCGGCAGAGAAGAAAAATATTCGTAATATTTCTGTTTTTATCATGCGTTCATACAACTCTCTCGAAATCAATAGACATATCCGAAAAACCTACCATAGATCCTATCAGAGACAACATCGAGAATAACATAATAGATTTTGATGAAGACTACACATTGAAATTTAACAAAAAATATGGAGCAGTGCCCTGGGAGACAAATGAAAAATTCAACAAAGAAACTCATAGATATACACTAGTAAAAGAAGAAAACAAAACTAGAATAAGTGTTAAAAATGAAACTGAAGTCAGCACTTCAGCAAACATTGAAGAAACAACATTAGATAACGATTATAGTGTCGTTCCATTAGAACTAATAAGTACAACAGAAGATGCTTTAAAAAGTATTATAGAAAGTACAACTGAACAAGATTTAACAGTAATACCATTATCAACCACCGAAAAAGTAACGCCATCTATTGATTTTATATCAAAAAACACAGTTACAGTACCTGCATCAACAGAAAACTCAGAATCAGCTACGTTGTACGATTTGAGTGATAAACTTTTGATGGAAAATGAAGACAGTGAAACGACAACTATCAAAAGAGAAGTGATATCTGAAATAAACAATAATGAAACTGTTACAGTTTCAACGACTGCTGTTGTGAACACTACAGCCACAACAGCAAAAATAGAAGTTTTATCGAAAGAAGCACAAAATGTTACAGACAATGCTAAAGACAAAAGTAAATTTAACGTAACTACAGAATTTCCCAAACTTTTAACAGAACCTAGCGTGAACAAAACTGTCGTACCCAAAGAAGCAAAAAGCAATGAGACAGAAAAATTTAATGCTGATAATTCCGAATCAAAAGAAGACTTTTTAAGTTTCACAGAGGTAGACTCATTAGAGGATGTGCCAGAAGATTACTATGATAACAAAGATGTAGTACCCACTACAGCACCAAAAACTGACGCAGTGTCAGTGATATTTGGTTTAGCTGGTAGTCTGGTAGAGAGTGTAGTGGAGAGTGTAGCTGAAAGAGTGGTGCCAAAAAGCATTTATGATTTGTTCAAGAGGATGCAGAGGCAGAGTGAGGCGTTGGAAGCAGAGAGATTGAGGAGCAAGGAGGAGAATGGAGGTCTAGGTAAATGTTGGAACACACTTGTGTATTATTTAGATGTGCTATTGAAAATTTGGATAATGATTATTTGAGAGTATGCTTCCCAAATTTTAAAGTGGATTAGAAAGCTACTGGTGTCGAATCTGCGTACGCCATTTGTTATCTAATTGAGGAAAGCTTAGGATTGATCAAGAATTTAGATTTATGAATTAGGACTTATCCATTAGTTGAATTGCAGCAATAAACAGCAATGGACTGTTGTGGCTGTAAAGGTAAAGGTAATTAGTTAAATTGAAAACATAATAGGCGATGAAAAGTAGAAGCATTGAAATTAGTATGATGGAGCATTGGGACAATCGATAGTAATGAATGACTAAGGAATAACGACAATAAAATTTAGTATCATTAATAGAAAACACAATAGAGAACCATCAGAAGAACTGTCCCTACTAAAGGAATAAAACAATAAATATAAATAAGATTTTTACTTTTCATTTAAATGCACATTATTTCAAGTATATTCTTCTTATATTATGTTTATGTTTCTCTGATGTTAATTTCACACCTATCGTATTACAAAATATTTATTCAAGTTACACCAATAAACTATCACCATTTATTGCATTCTGTTTACTTACAGCATTGCTACTGAGTCGTTCACTATTACTGCAATTAAGACCTACTGGGTCCAATTTGTGATTTTCTATTGTACCTATTTCTTCTTTCGTGTGGATCGTCGAACGACACAATAAACCCTGGTGTGAGGGTTTTTAGACCGTCTACTACTACTAGTAGGTCTCTGAAATGTTTTTGGAAAGGACTGACTAAATAATCAATCATAAACAGCAACCGGAAACAATGGCTACCTGCCTATTGAACCTGCGAAATTAGAACCATTATACTCAAAGGAACTCGTTAAAATCAGGCTGGGAGGTGCATCAAGTAAACAACTTAGCACTACAGGCGCCCGTGCGCCGTTTCTCTAATTTGTGGCACTACGCCACAGAGAACCAAAACGTCATTCGCGGTCCCCGATAGAGACGCCCTTTGAGCGATATAGCCTGCCAATTTGGTTTACCGAATTGCCATTCCCAGTGTTGCCACCAGCTTATATTTCTCGAACTTGACGTCCTTTTTTGACTCCCACGTGTTATTTGTAATTTTACCATTTTGTTTGTAAATCACCCTTACTCTAATACTTATGATACAATAAATATAACAGCCGCAACAGTCCACTGCTAGACATTCCCTTATTAGGGGGGTATTTGCCATACTCACTACGCTTGGCAGGCGGATTGGCAAGCGCAGTTCAAGGTGATGTATTCACAGAAAATTTTGCTGCCCATTCTCTGGAACGACTTTTTAGTGTGACAGCTGACACCTGTCATGTAGATCTCGTTAAGGCCTACAACTTTCCCAAAGAAACTAATAGTTTAGCACGCATAGTTTTGATTTAAACCACTTTTTAGTGTGACAGCTGACACCTGTCATGTAGATCTCGTTAAGGCCTACAACTTTCCCAAAGAAACTAATAGTCTAGCACGCAGAGTTTCTGATTTAAACGACTTTTTAGTATGACAGCTGACACCTGTCATGTATATCTCGTTAAGGCCTACAACTTTTCCAAAGAAACTAATAGTCTAGCACGCATAGTTTCTGATTTAAACGACTTTTTAGTATGACAGCTGACACCTGTCATGTAGATCTTGTTATAGCCTAAAACTTTTCCGAAGAAACTAATAGTCTAGCACGCATAGTTTCCGATATAAACGACTTTTAGTTTGACAGCTCACACTTGTCATGTAGATCTCGTTAACGCCTACAACTTTCCCAAAGAAACGAATAGTCTAGCACGCATAGTTTCCGATATAAACGACTTTTTAGTTTGACAGCTGACACCTGTCATGTAGATCTCGTTAAGGCATACAACTTTCCCAAAGAAACTAATAGTCTAGCACGCATAGTTTCTGATTTAAACGCCTTTTTAGTATGACAGCTGACACCTGTCATGTAGATCTTGTTAAGGCCTACAAATTTTCCAAAGAAACTAATAGTCTAGCATGCATAGTTTCCGATATAAACCACTTTTTTGTGTGACAGCTGACACCTGTCCTGGACCACAGGGAAAAAATAACGTACCCGTGGTCCACCAGGTGGACCAGGAGGTGGACCAAGGGGATAAAGGGGCCATTTTCAGTCTCTTTTTTTTATTCAATCTCATACACTCCAAAAGGTTTTGGCGACGGATATGTGTATTTTGAAAAGACGGTTGTGGCAACACTTTAGGGTGAACGCACTCTGTTCCGAACCGTACGCACAGCACCCTGAGTGGCATAGAATTTCATACAAAATTTCTAAATATGACGCGTACGGAACGGTTAAATGAGCTATCACCTCAAATTTGCCTCAAATGACAAACTCGTTCAAAAACATTCAAAAATGACATGCTTGTCTTGTATGAAATTTTGACAAAAGGCGTGTCTAGTAGCGCTGCGCGAAAAAGGTTTCATTTGTCTGTGCACTACGCCCTTTGTTTGACATTTATGCGCACACTCAGAACCAACTCAGAACTATCAATAGAAAAACTCCCACTGCTCCCATTGTACACGTAACATAACTTTTGTCGCTGGCTCTTGAGACAGACTCGATAGGTAAAATTTGATATCACAATATTATATACCTGGGTCTAATATAAAGGAGTCTTACTACCAAGTGTTAGATTTCTATAAATTACTCAACTGTTAGCACTTAGCATTTCCCTCTTAACCTTTATAGCTGTTCAATGCTGGTTTCCTAAATGCTGCAATTTTGTATTGCCTAATCGATGACTGACGTGGCGCAGAGGTAGTGCGACTGTAAAGGTATCGGGTTCGATTCCCGGTGGAACACATAAAGATAATTTATTACTTTGTGAATTTGTTCCCAGTTTCCTTGTAACATTGCGCACCTCTTACAGACGATCAGGTGGTTCAGTGCTTCAGAGAACTTGTTAACTGGTCGGTCCTGGTTGCTACCTATGATTACATTACGGCAGTCATTATACAAACACAACACAACCCTGTCAGAGCCCTACCATAAGAATAAATAATATTTACTCTTATGGCCCTACTTAGTAGGCGGTTGAGAACTTTGACTGAACGGTTTATCAGGTCGCTCAACTATTCGGTGTCCCACACGACAAAAGATAAATCAATATACTGCAATTATGTATTGCCAAATAATCGGTTAGCCATGTTGTTTATTTCCAGCGCCGCTCGCAAATCCGCCTTCATATTTAAGGGATCAACTTATTCTAGTTCCTCTTAGTATTTGTATGAGAAACCACTATAAATTGGTCCCTTAAATGAGTCAGTCGGTTTGCTGGCAACAGTACGCAATCTGTGCATTACCCGGGCTATTAATTTTAAAGGGGTATGTAATGTTTGATATAAATATTTTTAATATAATTTTGTTTGATATAACAACAAATAATCTAATTTCGTTTAATATAACGTCTCATTTAATATAATGCACATTTCTTATAATTTTACCTCGTATAACGTTATTTCACATAACAATCATTTGATATAATTATTATTTCAAATAATTTATAAATGATATAATGATCACTTGCGATAATAATACATGTTATAACGATCCCACCAAAAACATTTACTTGTAAAAAGAACCAAGTCTCGCCTCTCAGTTCATCTACTGTAAAAAGTTGTGAGATCCATGTGATGCCAAGTCGGTTATTGATTTATTCAAGGACTACTTCAGGGAACTTTCATATCAAGCTATTGCGTAATTAGGTAACAGACATAATCTTACAGTAACTATATCGATATTTAAAAACTTTTATATTTACAATAACTAGAATGACCCGGCCATCGCACTAGACCATCGTATCTCACAAGCAAATAGTGTGCGATTGCCAAGTCATTCTAGTTATTGTGAATATAAAAGTTTTTAAATATCGATATAGTTACTGTAAGATGATGTCTGTTACCTAATTACGCAATAGCTTGATATGAAAGTTCCCTGAAGTAGTCCTTGAATAAATCAATAACCGACTTGGCATCACATGGATCTCACAACTTTTTACAGTAGATGAACTGAGAGGCGAGACTTGGTTCTTTTTACAAGTAAATGTTTTTGGTGGGATCTCATTTCTTTTTGTAGATAGTCTTCCTCTTCCTCTTATCTGGAACTACTTCTTGAGCCTTAGCTACAGATTTCCTCAAAGCCCATCCGCAAAGTTAACTTTGTAATCCTATACATTTGTATGGAAATACAAAGTTAGTTATGCGGTTGCAACCGAATTTGCAGAATGTTATAGTTTTCCCTTTATTTATACACTAAATACAAGGTGTATTCTAAGTTTCAAGCTCCTCAGTCTGCAAGAAGTACCTTAGAATTTTGATGATCGGTCAGTCAGTCAGTCAGTCAGTCAGTCAGTCAGTCAGTCAGTCAGGCAGAAAATTAAGAAACTTTGACTAACTATATCTCCTAAACTACTGGTCCAAATTAAATGAAATTTGAAATGTATCGTTTCTATGCAGTGCTTGATAAGATATTTTAAAATGAAGGTTCTAAACTTATCGACAAGGGAGTTATGGGGGGGTCAAAAATGGCCTGAACTGGTTCGAGAAAAGGATGGTACGGCCGTGCCGCTTTCAGCTCGACTTGGTGGGGGCACTGCCGTGCCCCCAGATAAGTTGGTATAATGCCTGGTAAAAACCTTATAGCAATTCTTTGCAGTTTATAGGACATGTAACACAATCACTTGTTGCAGGTTATTACCGAAAAAGTGGCGACCAATTATTCTTTTCTTGCGGGGGGCTTCGCCCCCGAGCCCTCTTCGTGGCTGCTGCCTCCTGTCCCTTGCTTGCATGCATGCAAGCAAGCAAGCAGCAGGCATACATGCAATCAAGCAGCAGCAGGCATGCATGCAAGCAAGCAAGCATCAAGCATGCAATATAAAAGGGTATCTGGAATAACACATAAGATACTTTTTACCACGGAAAAATGTATAATTCCCACGGGATCACGCATTTTCCAATATTTTTGAAATAGGTGGCGTGACTGAGCCGATTCGCGTTTTAAACGTTTTCGGCGAAAACTAACAGCGACATCTCTTGGCGAATAATGCTTTTTTTCCGCGGAATAATAGGTTGCAGCGGGTGAAACCGCTGACGGGCAGCTAGTATATAATAAAACTAAGTTGATAAAATGTGTGTGCCGATAAAACTTAAAAAGGATTCCCGGTACGGTAAAGAGACTTAGGGACTTATATAGTGCAATATCCCTTTATCCCCCTTCGAACAAGAAAGTTCCCGTTTAACTTAAAGAGCATATTTTCAAAGATGTAAGGCCCTGCGCACATATGAGACACGATAGTCCCACGACTATCGTCCTCCTAATGAAATAGTACTTAGGTGCGCACATACGCGACACGACTTCGCCACGACAAAAAAGTCGGGGCCCGACCGCGATAATCGCGCGACGCGACTATCGGGCGGCTGGCGGCTTCCTTTGAGTAGGGTTGCGACTTTTGTAACAAAAAAATCGAATTACCAATAATCGATTATTTTTAAGTCTGCCAAAAAAATCTGTAGAAGGTGTCGTGTATTTTAGTAATACTTATATACAAGATTAAAATAATTCGTTAGTGTCAGAAAAATAACCGATTACTTTTTAATCAAAAATTTGAAAAGGGCAAGGAACCTTAGTGGTATACCTATTGTTGGAAATCAAGAAAAAAAGAACAATTTTGGCGTCAGGCGATAAAAAATGTGTTAAAAATGTTGCACGCTGTTTAAATTAATAAAAAATGAGTTTAAAGCTGAAATAAATGAACCTACCTACTTAAGTATCTACCTAGATTTAACAACAACAATACTTATACAACCTGTTACACAACTAACCAAAAAAAAGAATATTTTTCATTATCATCAGTCGATAAAATAATCACATCACTAGTCCAGGTCAGGTGCTACACTACCTGGCGAACAAAGTCCGCTTCGGCGTACATTGCTGGCTGACTTAGTTTCTTGTATTGATGGCATTCATGTAATAGCCAGCAATGTAAACCGAACTGCGTTGCGCCGCGTCGGGAACTTCATTTGAACTTTGAGCTGTCAAAATTAGTGCTGCGATGCCACGATTAAAAATAAGTGTAATTTAATAAAAAAATATTTTTTTCGTAGTTTTCAAAAACGATACTACGGCTCTAATATTTTGTTAATTGACTCTTTGCAACGGACCTTTCCACACCCTTTCAGCTTTATTGGTTGTTTTGTAACACGTTGTATATGAAACAATACTTATGTATGAGTACCTAGAGTTACCTACAATACTTACGTGAGTATCGTAGGCAACTCTCGTTACTCAAAGTAAGTAGGTTTATTTAAAGTTCATTTAGGAGGAAAGGGGAAGTTAATAATAAATAATACAGTTGAATACCAAAATTTTAAAACACTTATAGTGTTAGGTAAACAATTTTTGGAAAAAATGCAAAATTTTCAGGCAGGATTTGAATCTGCGACCTTCGGCAGTACTGATGCCTAGAAAAAAAATATAGTCTAGGAAAAAAATAGACCGAGAATAGTTTTTTAGCTCACAATTTGGTTTATTTAGATCCCTACAAATGTAACCAAAAGTATTTTTTTAAAGATCTTGTTTGTATTCATTTCAGACCTTGGTCAAGTTTATAGACAACCCTATTTTAGAATATATGAAAGCCTATTTTAACTTTTTTATCCGCCAACAATTTGTCGCCTTAGAAGAAATTCAATTGCCACAAAAGAAAATCACTGCCAGATAAAATTTAAATAAGACCTCAAAACTCATTAAAAAGCCGCCGCTTTCTAGTTAAGATGCTACCTCAAATTAGTCGCCAAAGTAGTTTATTTACTACCCATTTTCAGTTTTATTAAGACCCGGAATGGTATCAATTTGTCGCCGTGTTAAATACATGCCTTTTTTTATTGGCTTAGAAACCGTACACGTTACGACATTTTAGCAAAGAGTATTTTCTGTTTGTATTTTTGTGTACTATCAATTGGCACATGTATTATCGCCTGAAGCTGATTTTTTTATCATCGTGAAGTTTAGGTATACCACCTTTCACAGTAAAATGTCCCATGCTCTTTATCGATAATGAGAATTGCAAAATCGGTTTTAAAAAGAAACGAACGAACGAAATTATTTTCTAATTTTTACATCGTTTTTTTCAATCGATTATTTTTTCACATCACCAGTGCCGAGTCGGCCGGGACCCTATAATGCACAACATAATAATGCACAGTGTGACAATACCGACACTAGAATTTAGAGGGTCTAAAGTCTGTAGGTACATAAAATATGTTAAAAAAAATATGTTTGAGAATAGGTAGTGTGATTATAACAGAACACGTTCCCACAAATTTTAGTTTATGTTTCTGTTTAGGTGATAATATGTGACAGCATCAGGCGAATACGACGGATTTTGATAAAATTTGGCACATAGATTGCTGGCACACCGGGGGAGGTTATAGGCAATTTTGTGACCGTTTGAGGGAGGAGGGATTATTAAATATACATAATATAAGGAATACAAGTCGAAATATGAAAAAGAAACCGGCCCGATGCGAGTTGGACTCGCCCGCCGAGAGTTCCGTACTAAGATTTGTAGCACGTTTTTGTAGTACCTACTAAGATTTGTGTACGTAGTTTGAGGTACGGAACCTAAAATTATCCATCTTGCCGTAAATGCCGTAATGGACGTTATTCCTATATCCCTTGCGGGGTAGGCGTGGCATTCCAGGTGAGCCCTTGCACACCAAGAAATTATGAGGATTTAACGACCATCAAAAAGGTCGTTATCACCACTACTGCCAACAGTGCCAACCAAGTATTTGGGGATCATTTTAAGCAACTGTGTATCACTGTAATGTCAAGTTGTCAGCCACGCGCTCTAGTCGTGGAGACATTTTACAAGAAAATCTTTTTTGCAATAATTTGTGCTATCTGGATATTAATAAAGCATCAAGCATCATTTTTATTATCACGGTAATCAAAAGTACGATTCAGTAGAATATTGATGGTAGCATTAAAACATGTACATTATAATGTTTTTTACCACAGATGAAATATTGTATTGTGTTGCATTGTCGCACACTGGTTCCATTTAATATAAAAGTGGACATTAAGGAATTTCGGGTCGAAGGTCAACGGATGTGGCTGATTTTTTTTTGTGGACAGCTGTTGCAATTACAAGTATCTTTTATACATGTTGTTTTTTTTTCAAATACCTATATAAAAATTAATGAATTATTATTTGTATGGAAGAAGTCATAATTTTGACTATTACTTCCAAAATTCACATGTACTTAAAATAAAACTTAGCGCAGCTTGTAGAGGGGCTAATTGCTCACAACTTTGTCATAAATCCTCAACTGCGCATTTTTGCGCGTTTTGAGTTACAGGCACTTTAAATATTTTATCACCGGATGTGCATCATTTTTTTTTTTGTAGATAGCTGACGCAATTACAAGTCACTTTTATAGATGATGTTTTTTTCAAATATGCCTTAACTACAGTGTTAAAAAATATTGAATTATTTTTTTATATGGATGAAACAGTGTTGCCACCCTCTGATTTTAAATTTCCCCTAACTCCCGTGAAAATCCCCTAAAATTGGCAATTTTTAAAAAATCCCCTAAAACATTTCTTATAATTATATAGTATACAACGTGTTACAAAACAACCAATAAAGCTTAAAGGGGAAGGAAAGGTCCGTTGCAAAGAGTCAATTAACAAAAAATTAGAGCCGTAGTATCGTTTTTGAAAACTACGAAAAAAATATTTTTTATTTAAATAACGATTTTTTTTAAATCGTAGCATCGCATCACTAATTTTGACAGCTCAAAGTTCAAATGAAGTTACTGACGCGGCGAAACGCAGTTCGGCCTACATTGCTGGCTATTACATGTATGACATCAATGCAAAAACAAAGTCAACCAGCAATGTATGCCGAAGGGACTTTGTTCGCCAGGTAGTGTAGCACCTGACCTAGACTAGTGATGTGATTATTTCATCGACTGATGTTATTGCAAAATATCCTTTTTTTTGGTTAGTTATGTAACAGGTTGTATAAATCAAACCCAAATTGAAAAAAGAAAAAATAAAACAGATAAAGTTCCGTTCGGATACATGCACATCAATAGAATTAAATAAAAAACCGTTCAGATACACGCATTCAAACTTTTATTTGAAATAAATTGAATGAATTATATATAGGGTGATTGGAAATTCGATGCATTCCCTGAAGGTGGTTAGAGGGGGGGCCATTTCCAACATATTCTTCCATGGAACCAGGGGTCGGAAATGATTGGTTACAAAATTATTAGGACTTTTGATTTTTTAAAGAAAATTTCCGATTTCAACTTTAAAGTCATGCGAAAGCTAGCCAAACCGTTTATGCATAGTTTTTGACATGATCTCATAGTGAATGAATAGGACAATCATTTTAGTTACAAGTTTAGTTAGAAATACTCTTCTTTTTTAAAATACAGCGCCAAAACAAGAAAATATTTTGGTGGAAAGGATTTTTCAACATTCATGGTAATCTACTGTAAAAATCACTATGGAATAATCCGTAAAACTTCATAACAGAGTTCTCTGTTTCATTAGCTAACCGAAAGGTACAATAATCTACAATCAAACATGTTTTCATAAAATAATTAGCATTAAAAAGCGTGCGAAACAAGGCAATTGACTATGGTCGGTCGACTACGCCAAAGTCAGCAAATGCTGTTTAGACAACTTTTCAGTATTTTCGTGGTCTAATGGGTGGAGCATTCTCAGGAGTCTGTGGTTCCAGGTTCGATTCCGTGAGTTGACCTACAAGGTTGATATTCAACACTTTGTGAATTTTTCCAGTTTGGTTTAAAAACACGTTGAACCACCTGATTGTCCGTAAGAAAATATCGTGCTCGGAGGGCATATTAAACCATCGGCCTCGATTGATGTCTAATAAACGCAGACGGTGGTTGTAACACTACCATAGCAGAGGTCTAATACTTGTAGAAGGTGGTTTAAAAACTCCGACAAAGATTTATCATTTCAGTTTTTAGGCTGTTTAAAGCTCAGGAGCTCCATTTCGAATTGTCGTAATCCAAATCCGTGCACGGAAATCTAAAACGAGTGGTCTAACCATTCGTATTACACGTTCTACTACTCGACACTTTAAATGTTAAGGGTTTGTGTGAATTTATTAGGTGTGCATAAATTAATAAGTTTAGTAGAACATGTGATACGAGCACAATTAGTAGCAGATTTTCGCACGATTAGGATTACGACAATTCAGAAATGGAGCTCCTGAGCTTTAAACAGCCTAAAAACTGAAATGATAAATCTTTGTCGGAGTTTTTAAACCACCTACTACAAGTATTAGACCTCTGCTATGGTAGTGTTACGACCACCGTCTGCGTTTATTAGACATCAATCGAGGCCGATGGTTTAATATGCCCTCCGGAGCACGATATTCTTCGGACAATCAGGTGGTTCAACGTGATTTTTAAACCAAACTGGGAAAAATTCACAAAGTGTTGAATATCAACCTTGTAGGTCAACTCACGGGAATCGAACCTGAACCACAGACTCTGAGGGAATGCTCCACCCATTAGACCACGAAAATACTTGAAAAGTTGTCTAAACAGCATTTGCTGACTTTGGCGTAGTCGACCGACCATAGTCAATTGCCTTGTTTCGCACGCCGCTTTTTGCATTAATGCTAATTATTTTATGAAAACATGTTTGATTGTAGATTATTGTACCTTTCGGTTAGCTAATGAAACAGAGAACTCTGTTATGAAGTTTTTACGGATTATTCCATAGTGATTTTTACAGTAGATTACCATGAATGTAGAAAAATATCCCTTTCCACCAAAATATTTTCTTGTTTTGGCGCTGTATTTTAAAAAAGAAGAGTATTTCTAACTAAACTTGTAACTAAAATGATTGTCCTATTCATTCACTATGAGATCATGTCAAAAAACTATGCATAAAACGGTTTGGCTAGCTTTCGCATGACTTTAAAGTTGAAATCGGGAAATTTTCTTTAAAAATCAAAAGTCCTAATAATTTGTAACCAATCATTTCCGACCCTGGTTCCATGGAAGAATATGTTGAAATGGCCTCTAACCACCTTCAGGAATGCATCGAATTTCCAATCACCCGTATATCGTGACTAGAACTCCAGAGGGAAGGGTATATGATGAATACCCAAAACAAAACTAAACAGTGAATCATACACGTCAGGAATGTCAGGATATAAAACCAGCAGCACATCGTGGGCGTATACTCGTCAAACACCTGATAGATGGATGGATGGAATACTGCATTATCAACTGCCGACTCCTGTCAGGATACTGCATCGTCACATGCTATCTCAAACCACTGCCATTGTAATGATAAACCACAGTTTACTCACCATCGCGTAGTCAGCTTTTCCATCCTGGCTGTTTCGTCCTAGGAGGACTCGTCAGGCATGGTGTAACCATACGACAGCATTCACACCGCGCACCAATTACACCATGCACCGTTGAAGTCCTCTGCCAGCAGCCCTGTATGCGTACAAGGATAGACCACTAGCTATTGTCACCATTCTCGTACTATTTCTGCATTTCACCAACCTTCCGCATACTAGTAACCTTCCGAGGGTAAAACGATTACAAACACTTCATGATACCCTAAAATATTCCACTAGCCTTACGAAGCTAGGGCTCCACTATAGCCTGGAGGCCCAGGATACACCAGGATCACCATGATTCTATCGGATTTCGATCGTAACTTCGCAAAGACACAACCCAAACCACACCTCAGCCGGAACTGCCACAATCTCCAGAAATATTCCGTAGCCGCGTAATATACGAATCTAGGGCTCCGCCATCGCCTGATGACCACTGCTCGTCCAAAGACTCCAAGATTATCGAGATTTCAGCGGATTAACACCTAACCTCAAAACACAACCCGATTCGCACCCAAACTGGAACTGTCAAAGTTGTTTACTCAGTTTGCCGCCTGAGTTCTGTTTCTTTTTCACGAACGCAGCCAACAATGAACTGTGAGAACGAACTACATCGCCTCTAAAGTCAATCCAGTCTATTTTGCTGTCTTTAGCCAACTGTGAGCAAAGAAAGCGCACCGCCTATGTTGAATGTTGCCAGCGCTATGCGTTTCGTTTCTGCAAGAATCCACTAGCAATCGAACTGAAGGGAATAATTATTAACAAAACGCATCTGTCAAACAGTTTCACTAAATACCCACAGAGTCTGATCATTCTCCGACATATATATTTTTCTCCTAAAAAATCCCCTAAGTATTTTTATCCCCTAAAAATCCTCTAAATTTCGGGGAAAACCCCTAAGGTGGGCTGAAATCAGAATTTTGACTTCCAAGATTCACTTATGCTCATCCGGTGACAAAATATTTAAAGCGCCTGTAAATCAAAACGCAAAAATGCGCAGTTCAGCGTCTATGACCAAGTTGTGAGCATATAGCCTAATAAGCTGTGAGAATATAGCCTATAACCTGTCTTAAGTTTTATTTTGAATACGTGTGAATCTTGGAAGAAATAGTCAAAATTATGTCTTCTTCCATACACAAACTAATTCATTATTTTTATCTTTGTAGAGAAGGCATATTTAAAAAAAACAACATGTATAAGAGATACTTGTAATTGCATCAGCTGTCCACAAAAAAAATCAGCCACATCCGTTGACCTTAAACCCGTAATTCCTTAATGTCCACTTTTTTATTAAATGGAACCAGTGTGCGTCGCGACAAAACTGTCTCAAAACAGTCGGCCGACTATCGCGCAACTATCGCGTCGTGGTGTGCGCGGGGTGGACGACACGATAGTTTCGCGATTGTTTTGTCGGGGGCCGACAAAACAGTCGTGAGACTATCTTGTCTCATATGTGCGCAGGCTCTAAGGGCTTTTCCAATCACTCAACTTCAAAATTAAGTGATGAAGTTGTCGAGTAGTCGAACTCCACCTTCAGTTCGTGATCTTTGATGCAATCTGTTTCAAAATTGTGGATTTTAAATGCAATGTATTTCGAACTATTTATTAGACCAAATAGATAAATATCGCGAGTGAAACTGCGGACGGAAAGCTAGTCAGTTCATATATAATTCTTGTCACTAGCAAAATTTCTTCTATAATGCTCTAAATTTCCCAGGTCAATTCGGCCGAGGCATCCTCAAGTCCATCTCCTCTGGCCTGAGCAAGCCTCTCAGCCAGCTGATGCAGGGCGTCAAGGACATCGGTTCCCTGGACAACGACCGGGGCTTCGTCAGCAGTCTCGCCTCTAATGTCGCCTCCGGGGTGACAAGTGTCTCCACGTCCGTCTCTGAGGCGTTCAAGGATCGAGTGCATGCTATATATCCAGGTATGTTGCTTGCTTAGTTAGTTGCCGTATGGTGCCCGCTTGAAATAGCATCACTTCTAATCTTGAGTGTCGTCAAAAGCGACTGAGGGATTAGAGAGTTAACATGTATAGTATAACCTGATCCATAGAAGAAAGGGATCCGAAATGTAAAAATTATTGTTTAAATCTATTTCATATTACCTACATGACACGTGAGCAAGATGTTAACAATAATGTTGCCATTTCTGGTCCCCACATTCTCTGGTCTCTGGTCCACACACATTTCAGCCCGCCACACATTCGTTAGCCCCCGAAGGGGGCTACACACCTTTCAGCCCGACACACATTCTTTAGCCCCCGAAGGGGGCTACACACATTTTAGTCCGCCACACATTCTTTAGCCCCCGAAGGGGGCTACACACATTTCAGCCCGCCACACATTCTTTAGCCCCCGAAGGGGGCTACACACCTTTCAGCGCGCCACACATTCTTTAGCCCCCGAAGTGGGCTACACACATTTCAGCCCGCCACACATTCTTTAGGGGGCTACACACATTTCAGCCCGCCACACATTCTTTAGCCCCCGAAGGGGGCTACACACCTTTCAGCGCGCCACACATTCTTTAGCCCCCGAAGGGGGCTACACACATTTCCTTCTTCTATGAATCAGGTAGTATTGACAACTTGCCTCTGTGGTGATACACAGTCTTCTGAATGACTCTCAAGACATAGGGTGATGCTATTCTCAACCAGCTGATGCAGGGCGTCAAGGACATTGGTTCCCTGGACAACGACAGGGGCTTCGTCAGCAGTCTCGCTTCTAATGTAGCTTCCGTGGGGGTGACCAGCGTGTCTGAGGCTTTTAAGGATCGAGTTCACGCTATTTATCCAGGTATGTTGGTTGTACTTTTTGTTACAAATCAAAACCTATTCTGTGTCTACAATATACCTACATACATACATACATATACCACGCATTTATCCCTTACGGGGTAGGCACAGCGTAAATGTCTGATAAAAACTGTCATTTGCACTGACAAAAGTTTGAGAGTCATTTAGAAGACTTGTGTAGTTGTCAGCCACTCGCCTAAAATACACAAAAATACTCCTTCATAGTCGCTTCTTACGACACCCATGCCCATGGGAAAGATATTACGGGGTGATGATGTGCCGGGCAGCACACGGCAATCTAAGCAACTAGGTACCACACAGAAAACCTATCAAGATAGCTATTACGATACGCCAAAATTCGTGGGTGCAAATCCCATTCCAAATATAGGTAATTTTGGTTTTCTTGTTCTCATACTAACCTCAACCGAAATTACCGAGTTTCACCAGTTTCACCTGTGAGAAACGCTACTTTTGAACACTCTGTTTACAAATTTCTAGTTGCATAAAATGTTATGGCATGTCACAGAGATACCCTTGACTGATTTTATCTAAGTAGGTAATACCATACAAAGCAGTGCATGTAGTTTAAACATTTATTATACATTATATTATAATAATTTTAAATGTAGGTGAAGGTCCAACATTATGGTTGCTATGATTTTAATAATCTCGTTTCCTTTGTGTCTCCAATTTAATAATTTTCATCACGTTAGTTATTTACGCGAATCTCAATGCAAAAGGCAAAAGTCATTATAAAATATAGCACATAAATTATCATTGCGTTGTATTGCATTTGTGCATAAAAAATGTACCCAATTAGTGGCCCTTTAACCGTATCACCTCGTGCAACTCGTTTTCCCTTGGTAAATGGGCATTTTCCCAGTATTTGTTTTAAGCAGCACCTTCCTCTTGATTCACGCTATCTATTGTTAAAAACCGCATCAAAATCCGTTGCGTGGTAGGAGAAGTTCGCGAACTCCACGACAGACAGACAGACAAAGAAACAATGCAAAAAGCGCCTTACTTTAACACT
This sequence comes from Phthorimaea operculella, assembly GCA_024500475.1. NCBI lineage: Eukaryota > Metazoa > Arthropoda > Insecta > Lepidoptera > Gelechiidae > Phthorimaea > Phthorimaea operculella. Next base: position 51,787 of record JANFCV010000378.1, on the reverse strand, counting down.
ATTTTTTGATTAGTCTAGTTATAAGGTAGGTAACTTGTGTTTTCTACTGGGTTTAGCAGAAAACACGAATAAGAAACCGCCTAGATTATAGGATAATATTTATGTTTATTTATATATGCGCAGTTGTGGCAGACATTGCAGAGAGTGACATAGAAGTAGAATTTCAAACAAGATTTGAAAATGCGTCAAAGTAAAAACATAGATGTACAAAGTATCTTGACAAAAAAGTATGCTAGTCGAACACCTCCCCGTAATTTGTACATTAATTACAATTTAAAATTTAAAGCAACACACAAAAAAAATTAACACCCTGTATGAAAAAGACTCGTTATATAAAAATACAGGTACAAGTTGACATCACTGCTTTGATAAGTTTCGTTAGTACTAACAAGTAGTTAGATAAAAGTTTGAAAATGGAACCTATCAAAATAAATAAACCACAAAGAAAACACTATAGCAAACCTAACAACGAGTTAAGTCTGGCGTGCCTAATCTTGGGCAGTGGTTTTGTAAGGATGTCAGCTAGTTGTGTGTTTGAGGGGATGTAGCTAACAGTTATTTCACCATTTACTATCGCATCACGGATGAAATGGTGACGAATGTCAATATGTTTGGTGCGGGCATGAAACGTGTTATTTGAAGTGAGTTTAAGTGAGCTTTGATTATCTGAGAAGATTTCTACTGGTCGGTCTATTGCAAAAAGTTCTTTAACGAGTGATTTTAGATATATGGCTTCTTTACTGGCTTCGGATAGCGCCATATATTCCGCTTCTGTTGTAGAAAGTGCAATTGTTCGCTGTTTGCGAGATTCCCATGAGATGGGAGCGCCACTCATTAAAAAGGTGTACCCAGTATACGACCTTCGGTCTATAAGATTACTCCCGTAATCTGCATCTGCATAGCCGGTCAGTATAGGAGTCTGCTCGCTCAACTTTCGGAACGTTAATTTTAGGTTTTTGGTTGCCTTTAGATAGCGTAGCACACGCTTAGCGGCTTTCCAATGTGCCTCCCCGTGATGTGTATTGAATTGGCTAAGGTAAGACACAGTGTGAGATATATCAGGTCTTGTGCCAATGGAAATGTACATCAATGACCCGATAAGCTGCTGATAAGGCAAATCAAAACGTTCTTCACTTGGCTCTGGAACAGTCAATTTTTGACCAGGTTCCATTGGAGTGGATACAGGAATAGCATCCTTCATTCCAAATTTTTCGCTAATTTTATCGATGTAGTTTGTTTGGTCCAAACTGACGCTGTTTTTGGAATGTGTAACGCGCATGCCCAAACAATCTTTTAATTGGCCGAGGTCCTTGATTGTAAAGGTTCGGCCCAGATCTTGTTTGAACTGTTTTTTCATATCGTCGCTGTTGGACAAAAGGAAAAAATCGTCAACAAAGACCGAGACAATAAGGAATTTGTCTGTTTCCTTTTTATAATACAAACAGTGTTCTTTCGAACATTGAGTGAGAGAAAGCTTATGCATGGCTTCGCACACTTTCTTGTTCCACTGACGTGGAGCTTGTTTTAAACCGTAGAGGGATTTTTTAAGGAGGCAAACCTTCTGTTTAGGATCTGAGGCAAAGCCTTCAGGTTGCTCCATATAAATCTCTTCCTCTAGGTCTCCATTTAGGAAAGCGGTTTCCACGTCTAAGTGTTCAAGCTGTAGACCATGGTGTGCAGCAAAGGCCATTAGCATTCTAACTGTAGACAGGCGTGTCACAGGAGAGAATGTTTCATTGTAGTCTACACCGTAGACTTGGGTGAAGCCTTTGGCTACTAGTCTAGCTTTAAACTTGACTATCTCTCCACTCGTGTTTCTTTTAATTTTGAAGACCCATTTGCTCTTGATGGTCTTCCGTTCGGGGGGTCTATCCACTATAGTCCAAGTCCCGTGTTTGGTTAGAGAGTTGTATTCTGCTCTCATAGCCTTTAGCCATTCTTCCTTGAAGACATCTTCCACTGCTTGTTTATAGGTATCCGGTTCACTACTGTTGGAAACCATAAATAGCAGGGATCATACCGTATAGGGGATGTCTTTCCTTTGATGATATCTCGGTTCGGAAGTGGCTGCTTCAGGTATGCTAGCTGCTTCTACCGGCGATGCTGGTTCAGCGTCAATAAAAGTATCGACTGGATCAACTGACTCAGATTCGCAAGGTTCAGATGGTAGATCATTTTGCGGCTGGGGGGCTGCTGATACATCATCTAAAACTTCGGGTAGGCTAGCTGTATCTGAAAAAGTATGGACGAGAACATTATTTTGGACTTCTTGAGGTGGATTGGAACTTGATTGTATTTCTGGTTGAGTATCATTGATACCTACTGTACAATCTGTGTCAAGAGGATTAATGGCAAGAGTTGGTTGCTGCTGAGAAGTGGTAGCTTGCTCATCTGTTGCAGTCACCTTGTTTTCTATGAAAACTACGTCTCTTGCGATAATGACCGCTCGTGGTTTAGAGGGGTCGATAAGGCGATAGCTTTTGGTCTCTGACGGGTATCCAACGAATATGCGTTTCTGAGTTTTTGCGTCTAGCTTAGTGCGTTTTTCCTTAGGAATAAGCACGTGAGCTTCGCTGCCAAAAACTCTGAGGTGTGAAAGGTTGAGCTTTCTTTCAAACCATACCTCATCAGGTATTTTGAAATTGAGGGACTGAGTAGGCGTACAATTTTTTAAATAAATTGCTGTGTTCACGGCTTCGCCCCAGTACGCTTTCGGTAAGTTTGCGTCGTGGAGCATTGCACGTGCCTTCTCAATGATGGTACGGTTCACGCGCTCTGCAACTCCGTTCTGTTGCGGCGTATAGGCTACGGTAGTTTGGTGGACTTAGGAAAGCTGTCATGTTTTTATTCACAAATTCGGTTCCGTTATCCGTCCGAAACTTTTTGATTTTGAGACCGGTTTGATTTTCAACTAAGTGTTTGAATTCCAAAAACTTAGAGTAAACCTCACTTTTGGCTTTTAAAAGATATCCAAAAGTTTTACGTGAAAAATCATCAGTAAATGTGAGCAAGTAGAGTGCTCCGCCCCAAGACTGCGTACTCATTGGTCCGCAAAGATCAGAGTGTACTAACTCTAGTTTGTTATGGGACCTACTTTTTGATTTTTCAAACGGTCTCTTTGCTAGTTTCCCTTGTAAGCAGGGAACGCATGTGTCAATTGACGTGACACTGTCAACAAACTTAATTCCCGCGTTTTTGCTTTTTAAAATATTTAGCACTTTGGCATGTGGGTGACCTAGGCGTCTATGCCATAGTAGTGCATCCTCTTTGGCGTAGTTTGCCGCCAAATGAGATTGCATTTCAGGTTGGTTTAGTTTATACATGCCTTTGTAATTAGAGGCAGTAGCGACTACAGTACCTGAAATCTTACACCCATCTCTAAGTAAGATATAGGCACCTACTTTAGAAAAAACTATTACAAATCCTTGCATCGCTAACTTGTAGACTGACAGTAAGTTTGCTGCCAGGTCGGGCACATATAGGACGTTAGGAATTGAGTTAAAGTTTTCAGAAACATTCAGTAAAACTGTACCTTTTCCTTCGCTCGCAATCTTTTCATTATTAGCTACAGTAATGTAGTGTGTATGGGGTGTAATTTCACTAAAGGGTTGTTTACTGTGGCACATATGTGTTGAACAGCCAGAATCTAGAAGCCAAGGATCAGTGGATGAATTTTGGGGTAAATTTGTAGAAAAACATGATAAAAGTGTAAGGTCTGATGTGTAATTAGAGGTAGATGGTACACTTTTCTTCTTGTTCTTCATTTTCTTCGCCCTGCATTCATTTCGCACATGTCCAAACTTCTTGCAGAATGACCAATGAGGTGGTTTGGCGTGAAAGGCAGCAGCGTTCTCAGCACTCGATGTTGACGTGGCTCTTCGTTGGTCTTCCTTGAGGAGTATGGCTGATACGGAATCGGATGTAACTTCTACACCTGAGTTTTCAAATGCCATAACCAGTGGATTGTATGACTCTGGAAGTCCTGTCAGCATGATGGTGCCAATGAAGCTATATTGTATGCTCTTTTCACCGATTTCTAGTAATTGTTGATGAATACCTCTTATTTTGCTTACGTATTCTTGCATGTCTTGATGCTGTTCAAGCTTAGAGTTGAAAAGACTTCGAAGGAGATGAAGTTTCCGAAGTAGGCCGCTGTCAGCGTAGTTCTTCTTGAGATTCTCCCAGGTTTCTGAGGATGTCTCCGCGTTCACGACGATCGGGAAAACATGCTTTTCCAGGTTTAAGCATATTCTTGCTTTTGCCTTGGCGTCCAATCGCTTAAAGGCTTGTTCCCCAATCTCCGCTAATTTATCTTCAGGCTTGTCCACTACGTCCCACAAATCACTCACGATTAAAAGGTTCTTCATGGTGAAGCTCCATGATGAGTAATTTAGAGAGCCGTTCAGCTTCTCCACGGCAGTAAGGTTGCTCGAGGATGTAGCTGCTGACGATGACGTCGTAGTCGGATCCATTGCTTGAGAAATTTTTGATATCTGCACTGACTATTTATTCTAGGCAGGGCGCGGGCCCATAGCCTGTGTTTTCTAGTGAGTTTAACCAGAAAACACGGAAAAAAAACCGCCTAGATTATAGGATAATATTTATATTTATTTACATAATATGCGCAGTTGTGGCAGACATTGCAGAGAGTGACATAGAAGTAGAATTTCAAACAAGATTTGAATATGCGTCAAAAGTAAAAACATAGATGTACAAAGTATCTTGACAAAAAAGTATGCTAGTCGAACATAACTTCAGGTTAAAATTACACAATGTAAATGCGCAAACTCACCAAATATCAGGGTAAGATCAGGATCAGGAAAAGATCAACATACAGTTTCGCAAAGTTTGTTTTTTCTTTGGTCTTTTCATGAGGATGGTGATGATTTTAACACACGCATGATAGTTCAGTGGATATGAGTTTTTGTCTTTAAGTAATAGCCACTCAAAGTTTTTATGTATTTTTTATTCACATTATTATTATTTATTTATTAATATGGACTTCTACACAATTAAGGTAATTCTGCCAGTGTCAGTATAATGAGATTCCAGCGCTGCTGCGCCGGACGGTTGGTGGCTCCAGCAGAATGATGATAGTGTCTTCTGCAGGAACCAGGGACGTCCTCTTGATACCATCCGGAAATGTAGAGTAGCTTCTTCAATTTCAAGTTCTCCGTTCCATGTTTACATTGGGCACTTGACTGATTAAATTACTATCAAAAATAAGCAGTGAAAATACGAATAAACTTGAAATAAAAAATTTAAAATTGAAAAACACGTCTGCCATTGACGGGTGAAACAAAAGAAGTCTTATTCACATTTTCACTATTTTCACACGCGAGAAGTTTAGTTTCTTGTTTCTTGTTTTGTGGCGTTTTCAAAAAATCAAATAAAGTTTTGACGAGACATTTTGACAAGGCAAATGAAATTAAGTTTATTCGGCTCTAGTTTCAAGAAGGTTTGTACAATAAGGTTGACTAAGTTATTCACGAGCTCAAAGACAGAAGTAAAGAAATATCGGGTTTGGCCGGGGTTTGAACCCTGGATCGTGGAATTCGTGGACTTCTGTTCTATCTCTCCACCAACTGAGCTACCGCAGTGCGTGAGCGACTGTAGAGAAACACTACACTCACTTACACCAAAGCATACATAATTTTTGTCAAGATTTGAACCTGCGACCTTCGGCATCTATACCGACGCCACTACCAACCTGAACCACGGTAGCTAAGTTCAAATTGCGGTTGGTTCAAATCCTGCCTTCGGAGGAAAATTTTGCAAGTTTTCTAAAAACTTTATACTTAACACGGAAAGTGTTTTAAAGGTATTTAACTTGAAAACATATTTTTTATTCCAGGAACAGTATGGTGCGGCGACGGCCACGCCCCGACGGCTCGGTCGGGAGAAGTTGGACTCTTCTTCTTCACGGACTCGTGTTGCAAGGAACATGATGCCTGCAAGATCTTCATACCAGCTGGGGAGACGAAGTACGGCCTTACCAACACTGGGCTTTTTACCAGGTAAGCGCACGTTATGTTGGTTTTTCACACATTTAACAAGAATAAGCAGTATAATGTGATCTTCTTTACGGATTCGTGTTGTAAAGAGCATGATGCTTGCAAGATCTTCATACCAGCTGGGGAGACCAAGTATGGCCTCACCAACACTGGGCTGTTTACGAGGTAAGTTACTTATGGGGTCAAGTTTTGATGGTTTTTCATACAGCTAGTAAGAGAAACCCGTGTAAGTAGATGATCCCCTTGGTTGGGCTCTTCTTCTTCACGGACTCAAGCTGTAAAGAGCATGATGCTTGCAAAATCTTTATACCCGCCGGGGAGACCAAGTGTGGCCTTACCAATACTGGGCTTTTTACCAGGTAAGATCAAGTTGTTTTGGTTTTTCCTAGTCAATAAGGCCGACCAGCCTATGTTGATCCATGGAGCGTATTGCAGCCAGAAGAGTTGCTTCATAAGGGATCAACTTATAGGGCCTTACCACAAAAAAGTTAGACCAGCGTCGAACGCGTGTTTAAAATAAAACTTCATACAAAAAAACGCTAGACACGCGTTCAACGCTGGTCTAACTTTTTTGTGGTAAGGCCCATATGGTTTTTCCATACAGTAATTAAGAGAAACTAGTGTTAGTAGATCCCCTAGGTTGGACTTTTCATCTTCACGGACTCATGCTGTAAAGAGCATGATGTTTGCAAGATATTCATACCGCCAGTACGGCCTTACCAATACTGGGCTGTTTACCAGGTAAGCTCCTATCATCATCATCATTACCACTTGGCATGCGAATCTTTCAAAAATCCGTCCAGTTACTACTCGGTGTCTTCGAGATTTCTAGTCTACCTACTTGCTTTTATGTCACAACTTTATTTGGTTCACATAATAGTGCACTAACACTTTATTACGTCCATTTGAACCCACATTAACAGGTTTTCCATGTTTACTTGACCTACAGAAGTAGGTAATAAGTTAATAATAATACAAAATGCACCAGATCACGTACGCACTCAAACTAAAAAACGTTTTGTTGTGTAAGTTAATAAAAAAATAAGAACGTGCTTCTATGGGCATTTTTGTAATTTTGCATGCATGACCATTTTATTTCATGAGTTTAACCAAACATACCCAGTTTCAGAGACCATTTCAATAAGTCATTTTTGACAGTCATCATGCTGATGTTTTGACATACGGTATTTCTTTCTTCGCTGACACCTATTTTAGTATGGAACTGACAGCTGTCAAATATGACTTGTTGGAGTGGTCCGAGAATAAGAGATGAATCCAGGCAATGGGCAGCAGGAAAGGCAGCAGGTAGCAGCGTTCCCTGTAAGTACCTATGCAACACCTTGCATTGTGCTCGCCAACCCACCTGCCAAGCGTGGCAAGTATAGCAAGGCAATACCCTCATTGGCGAAGGCCCATGTCCAGTAGTGTGCTGTAGCCATTAAACCATAACACATCCACCGGAAGGATCACTTGTTCCTATTTAGACTTATCGTGATTGTCACTTTTTACATCACCAGGGTTGCTACTGTCAAAAATCTCAAAGTATAAGAATATCAAAACAACAAAACCTGTTACAAGAACGTCATATGTATGAGCCAATTTTAATCCAAAAAGTATGACGTTCTTGGCAACCATTCGTTCCCCTGAGATTCCAGTAAGCTTCAAAATCGTCGCTAGAATCTGTAAAGGCGCCCCGCGGGCCGTTTCCCTAATTTGTGACACAACACAACCATGTAGGATGTAGGTTATTGCTGAGACTTGCAACAAAATGCAAATCGGGCTTCCTCGCTACACTGTATCATTTTCTTTTGATGATATAATTGCATGTGCAGTGCAATGCGCAGGTGATACACAATACTGCGAATACGCACTGCAATCGTAAGTCTTTACACACATGCCGCGAGTTTTGCGGTAATTTACTGCTCCAGAAGGCGCATTTTTAATACAGTGTAATTCGCTGGCGCTATGCCGCTCTATACAAAGAAAAATTGCGACTACATTGTAAAATCCGTTTATTTTTCATTTAATACACATGATATAATTGCATGTGCAGTGCAATGCGCCGGTGATACACAATACTGCATATACGCACTGCAGTAGTAGGGCTTTACACACATGCCGCAAGTTATGCGGTAATTTGCTGCTCCAGGGGTCGCATTTTTAAAATAGAGCCGGTTCCGCTTAAATGAAAACCGCTGGTCTAATAATTTGCAATCTTCGATTTTGCTATCCGAAGTACAAAATAGAGATTGGCGCCAGCCAATACTTACTTTGTGTCTATCTCTACAAGTGAGACGTGCTTCGTTGCATCGATGGCAGCGGACGATCACTTGTTTGACAGATGTCATTAGGTCTCGCGTCGCAAGTCTCATTTGCGAAGACAGCCATTGCTCCATTTGGCCGGGCATCCAACGCTACGCTTGCCGAGGTTTGCGGCTGTCACAGGTTGTTAGAGTGCGTTTCATCATAAAGTTCCTCTGGCGTTATGTTGGTAGCATTGTAAATATTGTACGGCGGCTTGACGGCGGCCATAACATTACATACCTTAACAGCTACAACAGTCCACTGCTGGACATGGGCCTCCCCCGTATTGGGGGGTATTGCCATACTCACCACGCTTGGCAGGCGGATTGGCGAGCGCAGTGCAAGATGTTTAATTCACAGGGAACGCTGCTGCCCATTCCCTGGATAATTATTCCTGACACATAACATTACATGCGGCTTTTTAATGCTACCAACATAACGCCAGAGGAACTATAAAATGAAACGCACTCACTATATTTGCTTGCCGGCTGTCAAAAACCGCGTTCCCCATTCGGCGCGTGTGCGGTCCTTTGAAAGTTGCACATTGGCAACACCAGGTTGCAGATTGGCACACTTTCTCAAGCGAGGTAAAGGGCGACCTGGGCCCTATTTCGTCAGATCTCATTATGGTTTTATTCCGAGATAAGTATCTCGTGCTAAGTAGGCAATGGTAGGCACGTATACCCTTGGAAGGTCAAACACGTCCATTGTGGTTTTTTGGCGAGTAAAATAGAACGTTATGATTATGAGTTTCTATGAAGTAATTAATGTACAATGCAATGCACATAGCCCGAAAAACATGCAGTGCCCGAAATCTTACGAATAGAAAACAATAAAGCACGAAGAACCTGACGATTGATGATAGATCAAAAGGTACTGGAGTGACGGCCACACTTCATGACACTTTAGATGGCACAGGCATGATCTTCTACCACGTTAGCAGACGATCTTGAATCAGGCGTTACTTTGCGGAAGTCCAGACTCAGTCGGTGCTCGGAACTCGACTCTCGAAGATCTCCTGAGGATGCTCCGTGGAGGAGCGAAACACATGTAGAGTGTAAAACTTGGTAAAACGGTGATTTCGGTGTTAGTGAGATGCATCGCCAGTACATTTGCATTAAGTTGCGGTCGTATGTGTGGTTCACTTAGCAGCATAACCTGCCATCATAAGTGCGGAAAAAGCTAAATATATTTCTATAACTTTGATCTTGGAAAGGTTACGAGCAGTCTATAAAGAGACACATAAACCTAGAGACTACTTCTTATGTAGGTATCTACGTCCACTGTCCAACTGTGGACACGTCATAATGATGATGATAAGACAATTATATGTACGAGAAAAAACTCACGAACACTATTTCTGTATTTTATGCATCATACTAACTGCCTACTTATTTACTTAATTCATAATATTACCGTGGGAATCTATGATTAAGCGTTAACCGCGAAACCGGTAGTCAAACGTAACCGAATTATATAACCCCTGGTTTGTCGCTAACTACTGGTTTTAGTTTAACTGGTTAACCGCTGGTCAACTATTTTACTGGTTAAATCTAGACAGTGTTCAAGGGAGCTAGGATTAGTTTTATTCCGGAAATGAAGGGCCATATCATCATCATCTTCCTGCCCTTATTTCAATTACCTACTTAAAATCATGTTGCAAAAGGATTTGGCTTAATTGGCTGTAGAGTGAAATATGCAATATAAAGCTCACTCGCCAACTAACCTGTCACATGGTATGCTATGGTGATACACAGTCTTCTGAATGAGAATGACCCTCAAACTTTTGTCAGACGTAATGTAGGTAAATGACCGGTTTTTTCAGCAGTTTAGGCTCTGCCTACCTCGCAGGGGATATTGGCGTGATACATGTAAGTAGTATCTAGATTCTATGTAAGTATATCTTTTAAATTGCAACACCAAAATATCGTTGCAGTTAAATCTGCTTATGCGCAGCTTATAATTGGCATGCGATTGCGTGCGACTGTATGCAGCTGCAATTTTGTAGTGCATTCGTAACATGCGCTTCTCCGTTTATGGTGGTTCTCACACGCGCACCACGATTTGCGGTTATTTACCGGTTCAATGTTACTGACTGAAATGACTATGACAAAAATAAACTGTCAAATATCGCAACATTGTGCGGGAAGGTACAATCCGCCTCCCATAGAGTTGACTGTTGTGGCTTAGTAGAGTAGTGTGGTGCGGTACTTACAAAATACACTCGATTTTCGGGAATTACCACATTCTACATCTAGACCATACACAAAACTCACTGCAAGACGCTGCAAGAACATTACCCTCCTTTTCCACCAAGAAATACCGTTTATCTACCAGTTGGCCTTCAAATACCTACCTACCTGACTTTATCCAGGGATCAACATTCACTGGTTTTCCGTACCATCACTAACAAAAACCATTCTAAACTGGAACCTGATTTGCTTGCAACAACTCGCTAAATCCAGTTTTTACCCTTTAGGTAAACTCTTATAACCAGCGGATATGCTATTAGATAACCGACTAGTCTTGATACTATTACGTCATCTGTCAACTGCGCGTGCGCTGTGCGGTGAAAGCAATCTTGGTACCTACTTGATCTGATCTGATATTTTGTTACGAAGGGCCTAGAATGCGGAGAATGCCCTAGATAGAAAAGTACCTCTTTAGAGCAGATATACCTACATACGCTCTAGGCCTTTGTCTCAACATTAAAGTTTTTTGAAGCCTTGATTGATGTGTCTGCCTTTACCGAGTCCTTATTTATGATACTCAAAACCACTATGAATTTATATTAAATTTCCACAAAAAATAATTATTATAGGTGTTAGCTTTGTATCACTTTTGTAGACGATAGAGGCACTAAATTGTGTGTAGTTAATATTTAAATATTCTTGTTTCTTGCTTTTTAGAGCGCGATCTCTCAGTAGTCGGGTTTTAGTTTTTGAACTTCTTTTTATTTTAAATATTTTGGAGTTCCAAACATGCCTGTAATACCAAAGAATACTCAATATAGCTACTCTCGTAATAATGTAGCGCATGTGGAAAGTGTACATACTCCAAAACAAAAATTATAGCTGTTACGCTATAGAAAAACGAGAAAGTTTTGATACTCGTCCTCAGCTTTTTTCAAATCATAAAGGAACAACCATTGCTCAGCAGTGGGACAATTTAAAGGCTTAATAAGATAAGATAAGGTAGGACCAACCACCTTTTCAAGTCGAACAAAAAGCAAAAACGACCGACGGCTTAACGTGCCTTTAAAAGAATGGAACCATCTTTCCAATGGATAGGTGCCACCAAATCTACCAACAACCAAACTGAGAACAAACTCACAACTTTAGTTACTGTCCTATTACAAAATTGATTTTCTACTTTTCAGGTCGCACTGCAGTTGCGACGCCAAGTTCCGCGAATGCCTGCAGAAGACCAACTCACTGGTGTCGGCGCAGATCGGGCTGACCTACTTCAACGTGCTTGGCCCGCAGTGCTTCAGGAAAGCACATCCTATCGTCAAGTGCGTTAGGAGGACCAGGTAACTATATGATGTTTTTTATTTTATTTTGTGAGTTATGGACATGACTAACGACCCAAACGTCGCTTAGATAATCGATCTTTTCGTGTAGGACAAAAATCCTGTTAAATTTTATAAAATACTTCCTAAATAAAAAGTTGGCCCGTAATCTGACGTGGTTGTCAAGTAAAGGTGCAAGTTTGACGGGTGCGGACGGTCGCTCGCAGCTACCGGCGCGGTAGTATGAAAGTTTATTTCGCCACGTTCGACGGGTGCGACAGACGCGTGCCGCCATGAGCCGTACAATTTCATAGTACGAATATAGCCGCAACAGCCGCACGCGTCAGTCGCATGGCCGCAGCCACGATTGCGATTGGCCGCATCCGACGAATTACCACACTTTTATCATTTTCCTAAATAAACTGGGAGAATTTAATATTTTAAGTCATCGCTCCCGAGAATCGAACCAAAAACCTTTAGATCCAAGACCATGGAGGGAATCAATACTTTCATAGATATATTTTGTCGTATAATATTCGTGTATCTGCCTCTATGTCCAATTTTCCACAGTCTTTGCAGTGAGCGTTACCGCGGTGTCTTTTACGGGGTTTATCCTTGTCGACGACGCCCGTTTCGGGGATCTAGGCGACATGTTGTGCGCAGGCAAGTTCGCACAAAAAAAACTACAACTTGGCCCAAATTTTTACATTCAACTGCCAAATGAGGCTATAGCACATCGTGCACCTATGCCAACCATGCATTGTAAATTAAACTGAACTGGCACTAATCGAGCGCACGGCAGTTATCAAGCCAAGTTCAATGCTAGACTCAAATTAGCGTTGTATAAATATTTCACTAAATAACTCCACGAGCAAAAGTGAAATACAAGACCAAATGGAAAGCACCTTTACAAATATGCATTTCACCAAGCGACAAACGAACAGTCTTTGTTTCGCTCACACAAAAAAGATTTTTCTATCTTTTCACGTTCCTAAACAATTGATAGCACCTGACTACCTACACTGTAAATTGAAACGTTAGCGTATATTTTACGTTTCTCTACTGTTGAGGTAAACTTGGCAGGACTAATACCTAAGTATAAAAAAATTACAACTGACAAAAAATATAAATCATTCATTATATTGGGTGTAAAACCTACTAATGACCGATAGCGAAACCTCAGTACAGATTGGTGATATGATAAAATCATCTTTCCCCATGGAACATAGGTCGAAGCATAACACAAAACTTGGGACCTCCCATACAAAATTGCCGATCAGCTGATTTTGTCTCTATGGGAGGCTCAATTTTATTTTCGTATTTCGACCTATGTTCCTTAGGAAAAGTTGATCCTTATCATCACCATACCGCTATCGGTCACTAGTAAAACTCCCTACAAATATTTAGTATTCTTCTTCTTCGTCGAGTGGGACACCAAGTCGTCTTACGACCCGATGAAAATTTAGTAATAATCATTCATTATATTTTTCAGAATAACCGGCCAGAAATGTGAAGAGTACGAACTCGACTACACCAAGCCGAAGATGTGGCAGTGGTTCGACAACGAAACGTTTTGACCATGTCGCAGTCACTGCGCAAAATCCGCCTCTCCCCGAAATGTCAGTACAATTTTATGATACAGCCCAGCAAAAAAGAGTAGACAAAAGATGAGTGCGCCACTTTGTATGAAATTTCAAAATTAAATGGCAACATTGACTATGAATGGCAACAATTAAGTATGAATTTTTTTAAATTCCATTTTATTTAATTTCTACTCTTTTTCGCTGGACTGTACCTATCTGTCTACGGAATAAAAAGAAAAAATATTATTTATTAAAATGATAGAATGTTAGAATGATGATATATGTTACACCAGAAGTTAAATTCAATTAGTAGGTATATAGGGTTACATTTAATTAAGTACAAATCTCTTGAGGGTGTTTTCTACTCACAAAACTGAACAACTTTTGTTTGAAACTTTTCTTCTTCGAAATATGAAAAAAAAATTAGACCTCTCATACTAAGTGACACACTTTTTCAGCATTTTTGTATGGGAGGTCTAATTTTATTTTTCATTATATCAAGTTTCAAACAAAAGTAGATCACACCCTCAAATTTGTACTTAATTAAATGTAACCCTATATATGTAATCAGGACTCATTCGTGTTGGCATTGCCTGCAATTAACTGTTCTTAAACCCATTTGTATTTCATTAGACTATTATATTCAATCAATAGTTAGTAGCAATCTGAATTATATTATCTACGTTCATACATTGTGATCATGACAATAAGTAAAATATGGATGTACCTACCTTGTTCATATTATAAATTAGGTAGATATTGATTTTTACTTACCTAGATGTTTGTTTTATGTTTTCGATGTCAGTAAATAAAACAAAATTTAATTTTTATATTAGAAACATCAGAATATATTTCGAAATGTCACATTTAACAACAAATAAATCGTCACTAAGTACATAATAATTATTTCATTAATGGCAGATCGCTAACACAAAAACTTTTATCTAGTCCATAAGAACAAACATAATCAAAAGTATCAAAAGAAAAACTATGCGGTATCTAAATGTTGTGATATTTTTATCAAATTTGTGCGCAAAACTTCTCAGAAAAATTGTGTATAATATTCAAGATATGTAATTAATATCAGATTAATATTCAAAATGATATTCCGATGAGTACAGTCCATTGGCAGATATATTATTTTATATTATAATAATGAATCCTCTAAAATGTTCTATAATGAGAATATTTTTAATGAATATTTAATGAAAATTGTTATAGAAATCGTTATTGGTGTTACTTTAAATTGTAAGCAAAATAATTATAAAGTTTTATATAACTTGGCTAGTGTATAATTCTTCAAAATTATGTTTTCCTACACCCCACTGACTAGATTTCGTTCCCAAAATATTTTTATAAACTTACAAATGAATGATAGAATATAAAAATAAGGAAAATTATAAAAATAAAAATAATGTAGCTTCTTGACATTGACATGTTCAAGTTCTTTTCTTTGAATCACATAATGTAAACTGCTATGTACCACAAAATACGAGAATCTATTTCTAAGACAAAAATCAATTACAAAATCAAAATAGCAATCTATTTTCTAGTAACACTCCCTTAGAAAGTTTATTGACATGACATCTATACAACACACATAAATTTATCATAAAAATCTGAGTAAAACCACACCAATAGGATGACGTATTCACATGGACACACCAATATTATAATTTATTAGTTTATTACAATTAATATAAAATTCTGCAATAAGCTACTTCTACTAAATTCTATGAAATTCTCTATGGGCCTATCAAATATATAAATTATGTTTATATATTGCTTAACGTGGTCCAATGGGATTATAATTATAAATTAATAATAAAGCGGAGCTTTTAGGAGGAAAATATGCAAAGTAGATACAGAATCAATAAGTTCATTTTTAGACCACCCTTTACTGAATGCTCCCATTTTGAGTTTCGTAATCAATTAGATAAAACTTTCATGCATGACAGGAGTCATGACTCCTATGGAACTGAATGTTCGTCGAAATTTTATATTCCTCAAGTTTCACTACCAAACCCGAGATTTAGGAGTGATTGTCGAATAATTTAATTATATTGTAGGAAATCTGTGCACTAAAATTTATATTTTAGGATTGGTCTGATTAAGTTCCCTAAATAAATCGGAAGGAGAAAAGGAAGGGCGCAGCAGTAGACTTTTCTAATATACGAAATCTTTTTTTAAGTTCTAAGATTAAAATATCTTATAAATGCATTCCACTGAAAACAATGATGCTGATAAATGTAAGTAGATATATAATTTAAAACTCAATTTTTTCTTATTTCTGACTTATTGTCCATCCCCTGGTACTCAATCAATTCTAATATTCCAAGATGTAGAAAATCCAATAATAAACACAATTCAGTAATATAAACTTTGCTTTTTTGTAAAATTAAACAATTAGAAACATCTTAGAACAGAGTGCATGGGTAGATTTCAATAGAAATCAGGCGACAGGACTGATGAGGTTAAATCAGCCCGTAATTATTTTTATTTGGATGGAATAGAAAATATTATTTGCGATTAAAAAGCCTGTAATATTGTTGTTTCATAAGAAATTTATTATTTAATATAATTTCGTTGTTCTCGTTTTTATATTGGAATTTAAGCTATAATTTGATACATCTTAACTTATTTCAATAAATAAATAAATAATAATAATCTTTTGGATTTTCTACATTCCATAACGATTTGCTACGATATTTTATAATCTACTGCTGATGTGAATGGTCTAGCATAATCTAGGATGGTCCAGGACAGTCCAGATGAGAGGTGAAATTGGTGTTTTCTTTGGACCCTGGGTAAGCACATGTTTTACGATGAAGCTTATAAGCTTCTGGTATCTACGTTTTTATTTTATACTTGTATTTGGATATATATTTGAGCTGTTTAATATACATTTAGAATTTAATACTAGTAATCGTAAATTTTGTATTATTTTCTGGTAGATATTAATTGCTCAAATGATATATGCAAATTTCGTACGTTAACATTCATAAACTACTTAGTATTTTAAAACACCAAATAGAGAAGATGAAATACACCAAAACTTTTATGAATTACAATTTTAAACAATTATTATTATCACACCGAATAATGTACAGTTATATTCGTAAAAATCATTTTACAGCATATTTTAGAAATTAATTGAAGCTGTCAATGTTATAATTGTAAATAATAAATTATCAATGCATGGATCTACATATTTTACTGGTGTATAAGATTCTAACTGCAATAAACGTTATTTAATAATTAATAATACACTGTGTATATAATAACTATTTTTACCATAGCTTCTACTCAACATGCAGTAGCTATGAAATAATGATTCCACTAATAAAATAAGGCAAATGGATCTCACCGGGAGGGACTTTTACTAAATATTAGGCACTCAAATTGAAACCATTTTCTTTTAAATAATAACTTACAGGAACTAGGGACACTATTCTAGGAAAACATAAACTCTACCTGGATTAAAAAATACTTTTACTTTCTGAGGAACAGTGTTTGACATTCCCTTTGTTGGATGGACTAATTTTTTCCAATCTCAAATCCTGTTTTCTTACGTTTTTTGTAAACTGACAATATCTCATCAAGGGTGTGACACTAAAAAATACTTCTTTTCTCATATTAAAAATCAATTTACGAGGTGTTTGAGAAAATATTAGAGGTACGATATCTGTGATTTATCATTAACATAAAAAATGACATTCGCAATTTTTATGTGACAGTAATATTTTTTCTGATAAACACTTTAGTAAAATACCTCAATGAGTTATTGTGTAAAAATATCACAGTGATATGTGAAAATAATATAACCTAGTCTGAAACCGTATATGGCAGTGAAAAAAGCTACTGTAACAATCAAATATTGTCATTTTTTGTGTCACACCGAATTTAAGAAAGTATGTCTATGATTCTCATTCCTCTCTTGTCGCATCTAGTAAACTCTACTGCTATTCTACGAACTAGCCCAGCTACATTATAATTGCCCTGTTTTGCATAGCTGCCCTATCATCAAAACCATCAACTACAAGTTCTAAGTAATTTATACATTCATTGGTCAAAATTGCTTTGTATTAGAGATTATCTGCATCGATATTTTTCGATACTTGGATGTTATTTTTCTTTGTATATAAACAATCGGTAGTTCACAAAATAAGATGGTGGTAAACTTAGTTTGAATTTTTTATCAATGTCCTTTTTCATATATTGAATCTTTCAGTAAAAAGCAAAAAAAGTAATGCCTAACTCAAGAATGTATAAACCACTCAGATCATTTTGTTTCATTAAGCTTCCTCAGCATTAAGTAATCTAGCTTTTGCTTACTTATAATATTCAAAAACGTATTTTCCTACCTTCTAATTCGTTTCGCTCAACTTGAGGCTCTGGACCCGATTAATTATTGAAGATGTAAATAATCAAATAGCAAGGTGAAAGCGGAAACATTCAAAACTAAATAAACTATTATAGCTTAGGTAAATAGAGTTACAGGAGTTACTACCAAAGTTTGCCTATGGAAGATAATAACATACATGGAAATAATTATTTAATATATAAAAAGTTTACAATACTGAATCGATCACTTTAATGTCTTGTCTGGTTTTGCATAAATGTACAATGAGACACTAATAATTTATATCTAAAAATATATTACAATAGTATAGTGTACAGATAATCTAATCTAAACGCTAAGAAGACAAAACAACAAATTGAACATATATAAACGGTTAAAAATAAACCTACTATTGGCTATCTTCTAATAAAATAAATCTAGCTTTAATATTTTCAAACGTATGAATAATTAGGAAATCCATTTGGGATCATGTTTCCCAATTTAATACCATCAACTTCGAATTTTTTCCACAAATTTAAAATATTATAAACGGGTTTCTACCGCGCGCGATACAAATTCGCAACATTGGATAATTCAATAAAAATTGCATGATGCCAAGAATCCAGTTTAAAATATTTTGAGTCAGTATGTGTGACCGCGAAACTTTAAACTATTTATATTATTTAACTCAAAATGCAAGATTAATTTTATCTTGTAGTCTTTATTTATGTTGCTGTCTTATTTTTCATAATAGATATCAAATAAAACATTCAAAGTAAAATATTTTTTACATATTTTGAATTCATTTTGAGAACATACATACATACATTTACTATTAAAAAGTTCATTTCACATTGATTCAAATGTTTTTTTTTATATTCGCGATAATTTTTCATTGTGCCGATCCCATCGCTTCCCATTTCACAAAATATGTACCTACGTGGAATTATATAAAATCGACCTGGAAAATGTGCAGTATAATTGTAAGTATGTGCTTGGCTTAGTCTAGACTCTACGATAGTTTTGAGAAATGCCTACTTTTTCACTTTAGCCGCAACATGCATTTTATGGATGTTTTTTCACAAAAAAATTCTTGCTTTGTCTGTACGGTTATGGAAAGTAAAATTATTTGTTGTTTGTTTCTGGACTGCAAAAAATGCATTTAAAAACCAATTTGCACCGCTAAATCTAATATTTATCTTCGAATGGTCATGAAAGTAAAACAGTGAAGAGCTATAATAAGCAGGACCTTGAGTAACACTTAAAGGATCAACTTACACCGATTTTTCTAAATAGTTGTATTGAAAATGTTGACCCTTTAAATCAACTCAAGCTGTCATAGTTAAAGCACATTTCATTTTATTGACGGCCAGTTAGTGCTCGTATATCGCTTCTCTCCTATTGTTGTTTCTCTGATTTCTGAACGACCCAATCTTCCCTGCTGATTGGCAGATTTTTAAGCCTCCAAAAGAGTAGCGAGTATGTGGCTTTGCTTCTGCTTGATAACTGAAAACCGATATATGATTTGACCCATTGAATGAACTCGAGCTGCACATTTTTTCGATTGGTCTTCATTGATGGCCAGTCGTATTTCTGAATGGCTTCGTTTAAGAGTAGCTGTTGGCGCAGTCGAAGAACGGGAAGCATGTGATGGGATCGGCGGCTGAGTGCTAGAGCACGTGCAGGTTCTCGCACGACTTGGACTTCGAGTCCCGAGCCCACACGCGCCCGAGGAGGCCGCGGACCTGGAAATGAGAAAGAAAAGTATAATATAGTCAGGTTGTGTAACCTTTAAAAAAAGTTCAGAGAATGTTATATTATAATATCTCTAAACCGAACCATCCCTAACTCAATGTCATGCCCAGTGTGTCGTGCTTTCCGACGATAATTCGGTGTGGTCGAATTTTCGATATATAAAATTTGTCGAGATAGACAGACTTTAAAGTAGTGTCAATCACAGCTTTGACGCTAGCAGATAGCCTGGTTTGTTTCGTAGATGCGTTTAAACAGAGATAGATGTAGGTAAAGCGGGTAGATATATCTGCCTCTATGGCAGACTGTACTGTGATAAAAGGGTGTCAAATGAGAGTCAACTACCTTCACGCCAGCAAAGAGCCCACTTCGTCTTCTGGGCGTGTTGGCAAAAGATATGAATTAGATGGTGCTACGGGGGTGGTTCTGCCTAATAGAAAAAATATTTTTTCGAAAATATTTTGTCAAATATAAGTCAGATAGCTACCTTGACACTAGCAGACAGTCTGGTGCGTTTTCTAGGCGTGCTTGCAGCGGAGATGGATGTTGGAGGCGCTGAAGCTGGTGGATCGACTTCCATAGGAGATCGGGCTCTGCTCCTGTTCTTGCGAGAGTTGCTGCGTTTCCTGAAATTTTTATTGACTTTGTTAAACGTTCATACATCGAAAATTACTTTTCTACCTTCGTCCAAAATAATCAAAATATTCCTATACTAACAGTGTGTGACAAGTCAAATCAAGTCCCTGTCTGTTTGTCTGTCTGAAGCAAAAAAAAAATATTCTCTAGTTATTTCAACATGCTTGCTGTTTATATATAATGGTGTAAGTAGTTCTCGCGAATATTTGATGCATCTAATGTAAGGAATAATTTGTATGATCAATCTATTAGGACTTTAATGCTATAATTATAATTCTCATAAATGATAGATCACCAAGTCGAATGAACGAGCATCAAGAGATTGTTTGGCAAGTATCGATCGGTGCATAGATAGCTCAGTGGCAGAGCCCCGGTCGACGCATGAAATTTTTTCAATTTCCTATTTTCAATTTGTATGAAGTTATAAACTAGCAATGCAATTTTACTGACCTGACTCGTTCTGCTTGCTGTTGCTTCAGTCGGATCTGAGTGAGCAGCCCGACGAGCAGTTCATCGACGTTGTGATTGATGCCAACAGATGTCTCTATGAACTTGCACTCGTATGAGGTCGCTAAGATCTTGCCCTCTGAAAGTAAGTTAAAGAATTTGTTTGTTATTTTAGGGATTGTAAAATACTAGGTATGAAAGATAAACTTTATCTTTCTTATCAGAATGAACTTTATGGAGGTATATCACGCTTCAAAGCATCTATACACGCGGTAGTAGCGTAGCCAGCAAAGTTCAGCAAAGAACTGGCGGGCCGCACTGTGACGTGTGCTAGATTTTAAGTTGTTTGTTTCATTTTACTACCTATACCATGTTAAACGAATTTATGAAAAAAAAAAAATTTCAGTACCCTCTATTGAACTTTGCACTCACATACCAATACTTTTTTACTTATACCTTGAATATGGCTACTAATTGTCACATTTATGTCTTTGGTAGGAATGAAATACACTTGCTTATTTCGCCGCTAGCAGGTATCGACGTGGTAGTCCAGAGGTTATGGGCTTCGCAAAGAGTTTGTACAAAGTATTTAAAAAAAATATGAACTCGTGCTCTCAGAGCCTTGTGTTTCACTGAGTAACCAACTATATACCTGTACGTAGACGTTTAATAAACTTGTTTGTAGAGAATATTGTCAAAATAATCACAAAATAAAGAAACTGTCAGCACCACCGACATATAACGTGTGACATCCACAAAATTACTTTCGCCAACTTTTTCACAGCTTGCAATCGTCTAATCAACCTTTATTAAACCTTTGATTAAAGCCAGCCCTCCCAATTATATCACGATTGTTAGAAAACATTTTCATCCCTTAATTAAATTGCAGGATAATTTGTGTTCTCGCAAATAACAGAAAGTGTCTGATAATTTACATGAGCAAAGTCTCTGGGGATAGACAGCGAGTTCATATTCTCTCAGGTGTTATTTTTACCTGAGAAAAATTGTATCCATCAAATGCAAAACGTGATTATTGAATTAAATATTTTTGTAAAGTGTTTTAAATTTAGCAAAATTAAAAAGACAAATGCTGCAAAAAAGTAATCATTAATGTAAATTCATTATATTTTTCCATGTATTAATATAATAATAATATGTAATGGTATCAGAATCAGAATCAGAATCAGAATTATTTATTTGTGAAACACAGGTAATTACATTTCTGTAGGTCTTAAATATTATATGTTAACATGTCAAGAGGCACTGTGATCAGCCTTACGGCATACAAAAATAACACATGCAGATAATTAATGGATTGAAAAACAACAATTAATAATAATAACAAATTATGAAGCAGGTCAATGATAATACATATAATGTCACTAGTTTAATGTAGACTATGAGTACACAGACAGGAGCAGGAGTCACGGATTTGTGTTGACTATTTTAAAAACTCTTTAATGCTATAGATAGTGTTACTCAGCAGGTGACTGAATAGTTTCCGTTTAAAGGAGTAAAGGTCTGCACTTTCACGGATCTCTATAGGCAGTTTATTGTATATCATAGGGGCCATTCTATACGCACTTTTCTGGTATAGGGTAGTTTTGCAAGCATTCAAACGTAGTTGATCACGACGACGTGCACGTGTTATTTGGGTAAAGAGATGTTTGTTTTTCCATACGAATATTGCTGTCTCATAGATATATAATGACGGCACTGTTAGTATTTTTAGTTCTTTGAAGTGCGGCCTACAGCTTTCTGTCCTTTTCAGGTTACAGATTGCTCTTATACACCTTTTCTGTCCTTTGAGTACAAAATCGACTTTGGTAGCATTTCCCCAGAACATAATACCATACCTTAGTAATGAACCTACGTGACCGTGATATGCTACGAGTACTGCCTGACGATCAACTACCTTCCTCAGATTGTACAGAGCATATGAGAATTTATGTAACTTATTGCAAATAGTATCTAAGTGTGTAGTCCATTTCATGTTACTATCTATGTGCAGTCCTAAAAACTTTGTCGTTATAGTCTCACTAATTAATTGTCCATCATAAATAATGTCCGAATTTAAATTTGGGTTTCCCCTTTGTGTAAATGTCATTATTTTGGTTTTGTCTAGATTAATTTTTAAATTATTTGATTTAAGCCATTCTATTATCGATATTAAGCTACTATTTATGTCATTTTGATTTTTATAGAGTACAGTGCTATCATCTGCAAATAAGATCATGGGCTCTGAGATTGATTTGGGCATATCATTTATATATATAAGAAAGAGAAGAGGGCCCAGAACACTACCTTGAGGCACCCCATATACTACAGTACGTGGACTAGATATATACGCAGTTTCAGTTTTTGTGTTCATGTTCACTCTTGTAATAGAAGTTATCTGTGTCCTATCAGTTAAGTACGACTTGAGTAAATCTAACGCGTTTCCTCTTATACCGTACTTCTCTAATTTCAGTAGTAGTATATTATGGTCCACATAGTCAAAAGCCTTTGACAAATCCATAAACAAAGCATGAACGGGTTCTCTCTTATCTATTCGTGAATATACGATGTTGAGAAATTTGTAAATGGCTAAGTCAATCGAGCAGTTCTTACGGAAGCCCTTTTGTTCATCAGCGAATAGACCATTATCTTCGAAATAATTATATAAATTGTAATAAATTACTTTTTCAATTACTTTTGAAAAAATTGGGATCAATGCTATCGGCCTGTAATTTTTCATTTGAAGTTTGTCGTCTTTTTTGTGCAACGGTTTAATTACTGTGGTTTTTAGCCGATTAGGAAATGTACCTTGCTCTATGCATAGGTTGATTATGTGGCTTAAAACTGGAGCTATATTATTTGATACAAATTTTATGACCTTAGTGCTAATTTCATCGCATCCAGTGCTGTTAGTATTTTTCAGATTTTTAATTATTCTACTGACGTCAGAAGCAGAGCTTGGCCTCATGAAGAAAGATTCTGCTTTGTTGTTTAAACAAGTAGACTTTAATTTAGTGTACGAATAATTCAAGGGCTGCACTTGATCTATATAATAATTATTAAAAGCTTCTGCGATATGAGTAGGATCTGTGAATAAACGACCATCTATTTTTATCGAATTAAGGCTGTCTTTAGGGATTTGTTGTTTTGAGTTATTGATTATTTCCCAGGTAGCTTTTGATTTATTTTTAGCCTCGCGTATGTGATGATCGTTTTGTGCTTTTTGTGTCAGTTTTATTATTTTGTGATACCTGGCAGAGTAAGTTTTGAAAGCTTTCCTATCTGAGTGTTTTTTTGTGGTTCTATACTTCCACAGTAATTCTCTTTTCTTTTTACTACATAAACGGATGCCTTTGGAAACCCACCTAGGTCTTATTTTCGTCATAATTTTTACTCGTTTTGTAGGAAAACACAAGTCATAAAGTAATTTAAAATTGTCAAAGAAAATATCAAAAGCTTTAATTGCATTATCAGTTCTAAATACGTCGTCAAAGGAAAGTTGATTAAGATATTCACCGAATTTTATCATATTGTCTTGACTATAATCTCTTCTTGTCGTGTACCAGTATTTTAAGGTGCATGTTCTTTTTACGGGACAGTCCAGTCGGGGACGGTTCAGTCTTAGCTCCTCGTGCATTGGTCATGATATTATCAAGGCACGTCCCGCTTTTAGGGCGTGTAGGTTCCCTTATTAATATTTTTAAGTTATGTGCCATGACTAAGCGTTCAAATTCGGTGGAATATTTAAACACATTTAGAATATTTGTATTAAAATCCCCACAAACAATTACTTTTTTCTTCCGATTTCTTGTTAGATGGCTGAGTATATCATCAAACTTATTGAAAAATTGTTCATAGTACAATGGCACACTTTTGTTTTTTGGAACTCTATAGATACATGCGATTATGACATTCAGATCAGTGAGCTCGATAGCGCAGCATTCAATTACATTGCTTATACTGCATTTCTCTACTGCATCTATTACTGCGTAGTTATGATTGTGTCGTACTAGTATGCAGGAACCACCTCGCCTCTTTTTTCTTGCCTAATAATTTCTTGTATAATATGGTTGGTTTCATTTTATGTATACCTACATACCAAAATATTATTCCTAGCGACTAGATTCACTGGGCTTAGTAAAAAATATTACTAAATACAACATTTTATTATAGGTAGGTAAATCCCGTGTCACAGGCGAAAATTTTGTTAGTTTTCTAGAATTTATTAACTGAAGCAACCCAGGCAGACTAGTATGTGACCTTTTACTTGAAATATTGGTTTCCTTTCATATCATATTCCAAGGTATTCAATAGGTATTTAATACTATCCTCTCCTTAGAGTTTAAAACAAGCTATAGAGTGCGCTCATAGCTCGGGGCCATTACGCTCAATGTAATCAGAAATTCTATAGATACTTATGTCAAATATAGGACGAAATATAGATGTATAATAGTGTTGTCACTTTTCTTTAGCTACTAATAGATAATAGATAAAGAAGTTCCTTTCGTACCCGTGCCCACCGTTCATACCCAGCAAGGCGCACTCTGTAGCTTGTTTATAATGTATACTCTTAGATCCCGTCATGTTTCAGCGACTCCGGTTCAGTGGGCCAAGACACCGATTATTGCCAGCCGATTGCGTTCCCCTCGAGTTTTTGTCCTCATCCCTTACGGACGATTTGTTTCGCTCATGCTTATCAAGTTCAACTTACCTTAACCTTAATAGCCTTAATAGTTTACTGCTGGACATGGGCCTCCTCTTCTTGGAACTGAAAAGGGAACTGTAGACTCACTACACTTAGAAGGCAGATTAAGTAAATAATAAATAAATAAATATGGACGAGACACAGCGCCATCCAGCCCCAAACTAAGCTAAGCTTGTACCATGGGAACACGACAACTTATGTAATACTTATATACCTTTTTTTATAATTACATATCATACATAGAAAACACCTAGATTAATTATTTGAAACATACACTCGACTTCAAAAAAATCGCACGTCCGTAAAAATAGGCTTCAAGCACTGGTAATCCTGAAGACAAGCAGTTATTCGTAGCAATATTGGTATCATTTGAGAGCCCTATAAAAACTCTTTAATAAAATATCCATTTCATTTGAATAAAGAAAAAGCTTGACACTTCACGTCACTGTGAATGACAATGGAACTGATTCTCCTCTTTAAATTTTGTTTGTATTGTTTTGTTTTTTGAGTATAAAAGGGTCGATACAGCTTATTGGGGGATAAATTTGCTACCAACAGTCGAAGAAGACACAGAAGAATATCTTTCATCAGAAAAACGTCCTTGAAGATGGACACTACAGCTGCTGAAGCCGCCCAAGTTATCGCACTACTGCAATCAGGACTACGTCAGTGTGATGTTGCTCGGCAATTGCACTTGAGTCGCTTTTCTGTTCGAAGAGTGTACCAGCGGTTCCTGCAGACCGGTGGCTTTGTCCGAAGGCGTGGGTCTGGTAGAAATCGCTGTACTTCTGCGAGAGATGACCGATTCGTCGTATCGAAATCTTTGAGAAATCGGTTCTCTAATGCTGTTGAGTTGCAACAGCAGCTTCAAGCAGTTCGTAGAAGGGCCGTGAGTGTCTCTACAGTTAGAAGAAGACTAAAGGAGAGAAATATTGTGGCTAGAAGACCTGCCACGGGTCCAAAATTAACCGCAGCGCATCGGCGAGCACGCTTGCAATTTGCTCGCGCCCACGTAAATTGGACCCTGGACCAATGGAGAACTGTTCTCTTCTCAGACGAAACGAGAGTGTGCCTTTTCTGCAACGATAGACACAAAAGAGTATACAGAAGACAATGGGAACGTTTTGCCCAAGCCTGCATCCAAGAAACGGTAGAATACGGGGGCGGTTCCTGCATGTTCTGGGGCGGCATATCTGCCGATGGCAAAACTGAACGGCAAGGGTCGATGACTGCTCACCGGTACATCACAGAGATCCTAGAAGAACATGTGGTCCCCTATGCTGGATTTATTGGCGACGGGTTCACATTAATAAACGATAACGCTCGATTGTGCAAGGCTACCTTCAAGAGGTTGGGATCCCTGTCGTACAGTGGCCAGCGAAAAGTCCAGATCTGAACCCGATAGAGCACCTCTGGGACCAGCTGAAACGCAAGGTTAGATCCCGTGATCCCGCTCCCGTGACTCTTCAGGAGCTCCAAGACGCCGTTATTGAGGAATGGGATAGTATCCTCAAGAAGAGGTCCTAAAGTTGGTGCGATCCATGAGGGAGCGCATGGAAGACGTCATTAGGGCTAGGGGGGGTAACACTAGGTTTTAGGTTAGTTTTAAGCAACTTTGTTCTGAAAAATTAATCAGATTTCATTAGGGTTTTTAAGGATTTTTATTGTTTTGTAAATTTTTCTCAGTTCCAATAAAAAACATTGAATGAATTATTGTTTTTGCATTCTCTGTTTCCTTACCTTTCAAATGATACCGAACATTACCAATATTTCATAATACAAATACGATTGAAAGTTGTTTTAAATAGATTTCTTGAAAGGTGCGATTTTTTTGAAGCCGAGTGTATATTTGAAAATTTACTTTACGATTGACGAGCGCAGTGCAAGATGTAGCACTTTCAGGGACCTTTGCTGCCCGTTCCCTGTATGATTATCCCATAGTCACTATTTACGACATCCACGTGTAGAATTGAGGTGGTGCGATGCTATTTTAAACCTACGACACACAGGAAAATTCAACATATTGAAACTTAATTAGCTTTCACAGGCTAATTAATTTCAAAATACCTTACCTATCTACTGAACTTCATTAAGCCGAGAACGTATGTACCTAATTAAAAATATCTAATAACAGGTAATTGAGAAGCCACCTAATTTGTTATTCCATAAGAAATTTCTTTGCTAATAGATTTTATAATTTTATACTGGATCATTTACCTAATTAGTAGGTATTTGTCAGGTGCTGAATTTAGACAAAACAAGAAATTACTGAAATTACGCACTAACAGTGACTGCAACAGGAAATTTGACAAACACTAGCAAACATTTTACATGATGTATAAATTTGTTCATACATAATAATAAGGATCATTTTTAGAAACTGAACAACTCAACTTTCCCAAACGGACATTTAGGCTCAAAAATGGAAAACATAGACCGCCGTACGAAATGTATTGCTAAGTAGGTAGGTATTCGTTCAGGAACAGTTTTTCAGGGTTCGAGGTAAATTGCATTTTAGGCGAGAAACAAACGCAACGTACGCTTGTGCGTTATTTTTCCGCTGCGTAACGCATGCTTTAGGACGATACGAATATCGACCTTATTGCAACACAAATACGGTTAATGAAATGTACGGTATGTGAAAGGTTTTCAGTATCATGGACTTGTTCACCCCTTGATTGAATTTGATCTTTGACCTTTTATATTCCGTGTCATTATTCCGATTACAACTATGCGCCATCTATTGATTTTCACCGATTGAGGTTAGGTTTGCTTTTAGAGTTCCTTTAAAGTACGCTAAAAAAATATCGATATTATAGATAATTCAAAATGCAGCAATAGTATCAATGTAGTATCAAAAGTATCGTTTCTCAAGATTGAAAAACTATTAACGTCGCCGTCATTGGTTCAGCCATTTATTGATGATTTTACTACGAGTATGACTAGTACCAGCTATTTTAAAGTAGCTATCAAAAAGGCCTCATACTTTTGTACTATAGATTGTTTTTTAATCGATAATAAGTATTGCACCTTCTCGATTATATTCCTAACAGTTTGAATTATCGATACCATCGATAGACATCGATAAGGCAGGGTGTTACGAATGAAAATTATCGATAGTTTGGCAGCACTAGTTAGCTTTCGACCTTGGAACTGCCGCTTTCCATAACCTTTGTTTTGTTGTTTTGCTGTGATTAATCGCTTCTGAATATCAGCTAATCGGTATTGAACTTTGTGGGGTAAATGGTGCTTTTATGATTCGTAAATTATGATTGGATGAAATTACAAATACAGGATGTTAATTTAATTGTGTGCTATAGTTTAAGGGAAGATTTGGCAACAATCAAAGAAACCGTAATTAACGCAGACATTTATTTTTTACTTCTCAAGAAAAATCCATTCATTTCTGGGGAGAATACATTTTCCTCGTATAGAGGGGCATTATTACAAACAGTTATTTTGAATACATTTTAGCTTGCAGCTGGGCTGAGCTGAGATATAAGCATAGGAACAAAAAAAAATAGCTTACCATAATAGGCACAACAGCACAGCACCTGGCCAATTCAAACATATTGCCAACCAGTATCAACTATCTTCTAGAAGTAAAACTGGAGCTTTCTTCTCCCTTTTAAGAGCAAAGAGTAAGACAGAAAGAGAGGGCTTACTGTCTGTAGGTACGGCTCTCGACCTGGCTATGTCAGGCTGGTTTACGACCAGTATCACCGCTCTTGTGACCACCTGCCCAGAGGATCTGAAGTGTTCTCCCTCCCTCTTAAGGAATGTCACAGACACAGTAAGGGGGCTTACCATCTGTAGGCACAGCTCTTGACCTGGCCAAGACAGCCTTATTCCTGACTAGGATCATAGATCTTCTGGAATTGTGATCTACTGCCCACAGTGTCTGCAATCTTCTCCCCCCTCTTATGAAATGTCACAGATACAGTAAGAGAAGGCTTACCATCTGTAGGCAGGCACAGCTCTTGACCTGGCCAAGTCGGCCTTATCCCCGACCAGTATCACCGCTCTTCTAGAAATATGACCAGATGCCCAGGGGATCTAAAGTCTTCTCCCTCCCTCTTGAGGAATGTTCTAGAGACAGAAAGAGATGACTTACCATCTGTAGGCACAGCTCTTGACCTGGCCAAGTCGGCCTTGTTGCCAACGAGGATCACAGCTCTCCTGGAGGTATGACCAGCTGCCCAAAGGATCTGGAGTCTTCTCTCGGCCTCCACGAAGCTGCCTCGGTCAGCTGTTGAGTACACCACGCAGTAGCCATGGGCGCAACCGTCGGACTGTAAAATGTTGAAAAAAAGGATTAAAATATGAAGTAAAGGACTTGTGTTTCATGGTTTTGTGCATGTTTGTGTTTTGCAGACATTCAGATGTTCACGGAAAATAGACAAGAGTGTAGGTATAATTGTGTAAGGACTGTTGAAATTATTTTAATATAATATGAATGTGGAGGGACGCAGAAGGAGAGAGAGGCCTAAAAAAGATTGGATAGATTGTGTTAAAGATGATATTTATCAAAAACGTGTAAATGAAGATTTGACGTCTGACAAAGATGAATGGAAGAAAAAGACGTGTAGCTCCGACTCCAAATAAATTAGGATAAGGACGGGCAGATGATGATTACATTTACCGAAT
This sequence comes from Phthorimaea operculella, assembly GCA_024500475.1. Lineage (NCBI taxonomy): Eukaryota > Metazoa > Arthropoda > Insecta > Lepidoptera > Gelechiidae > Phthorimaea > Phthorimaea operculella. Next base: position 21,849 of record JANFCV010000378.1, on the reverse strand, counting down.
CGGATGACATGTAAAACGCGGCTGGTAGTGACTTGATGGCAAAAGTGGGAGATCGTGCGAAAGCCTTTGTCTTGTAGTGGATTGCTATAGGCTGAAGTAATACCGAATGGTAACGACGACGAAGTCGATGTTGTTGATGGTGTAAAGTGTAACATTGTGTGAAGGACTCACTGATAAAAAACTCACGATAACGTGGTCCGGTGGGTTGTCCAGGAACGTGATCTCTGACTCTTCGCCAGCGAGTAGAACGCATACTGACCTCTCGCCCGATTCGTCATCTGTCAAAAAATAAAATATGATCACGTCGGGGTCAACAGTGGGCAATATTCAGAGATGAAGGAAAGAAAGCTGTAGTTCCAGCCAAGAAAACGGAGGCTCACAATATATATATAGTTGTGGTGAACATTTCATAATTACGTTTCAGGCAATTTGATCTGATGAGATCCTTTCTCCAGCGCCATCTTGACGATATGTTAGGAACTTTTTTGAGTTTACGTTTGTCTTGATAGTTTACAGGTGTAGATAGCTGGTAGGAGTCACTTTGGTTTGGTAAAACCTTTGATGTGACCTTTTCCCGGAAACCACACGTAGACCGAAGTATTCATAGATCAGTGCTTACCTATACTAGTGTCATATGCATGCAGATATTCTGACGTCATGAACTGGCCGACTAGACTGGACTTCCCAACTCCTGAAGCTCCTATCACCAACACTCGGTAAGCGCTTAGCCCTGCTGAGGAATCCCTGTAGAGAAAAGACATTTTTTATCATAGTATCTAGTACCTAAGGCGGGTCTAATACCTAACGTAATTTTGTGCAAAAGACATATGAATATTGCGTCTGGCATAATGAGTGCAAGAGACAATGCCAACGCAAGATTTTGCGTTTCGTCAACGTCGCTTATTAATATGAGGAATCCAATATTTTCTTGCACCTGTAAGGATTTAGCTGGCCGGAGCATACCTTGAAAACGAAACATGTACTTAATGTTCTTGTGTAATTTCAGTACTTGACGCACTAGAAGCTCCTGATGCATTGGACCTTGACCTTCAAGACTTATGGAACCTTTAGAATTTGTAGCATACCTTGAAGAAGCCAGTGAACACGGAGCTGATGCTCTTGTAATGGCTTCAGTACTTGATGCGCTGGAAGCCACTGATGTGTTGGATCGTGATCGTCTGGACCGCAACGAGTCTCCTCTGTTGATCACGCCTTTACCTGTTGGCGAAATATAAGATTAGAACTTGGTTTGGGAAGAAATTTAATACCTCCTTAGCAAAAGTAATAATCATAATAGTAATTTGTCGTTCCTTGCACGCAATGCACTGCACTGGAAAATCAAGGCTCGCAGCCTTGTACGAAAAAACGTATAAGTTAAGTGTCCACAATGTCGACAGTGTCCCAGTACTCGTCACTTTACTTTTAAAGCCTTTTATTTAATTATTACCAACTTATAGTGAGTTTTTTTGTATATCAGTATATTTTTGGTATATTTGCAAGTAATTAGAATGGAAATATTATGTATTCTACTTGTCAGCCTCGGCGCAAATCGTTGTCAAAAGTGAGAGGTCCAAAAAATCACAAATTTCGGAAATTCGATACCTGAATTTTCGTGGAATTTTCAGTGTGGTGCATCGGAAACTTCGTGGTAAGTAGATCTAGCAAAAAGAGTTATAATAAATATCATGCCCTCATCGAAACTATATGAGCTGGGCGTTGATCTTGAGCAGAAGTTACAGCATAAATCAAATATTTCAAAGCCAGCAAACCATTACCGACGCCCCTCTAGAACTTCTGTATGCAGTTATCAATAGGAGTCGTTGAAAAACAATACACACCGATTTAGACTTCAACTAAAACAGAAGTGAGATTAGCAGCGAGCTATACTCATCACATCGCTTTTGTAAACGAAAGAAAGAGAGATCCACTCGCATCACAGCTTTTCTTGTTTATGTGTAGAATAAGCTTCAACTTACCAGTAATACTGAAATGCCGCAACCTATAGTACTCCTCTTCGACACCAGTGTTTGGCATGGAAGCCACCCTGGCCCGCTGCGAAGGTAGACCCAGCAGCTGTCTTTCGCCAGTTCTGGACCGAGCCGCTTTGACTGATTGCGACCTCGAGTGGTGCGGGCTGCCGTACCTGAGAACAACATTAACTGTCATTTTAAAGTTGTCCAAATACACCACAAAAACAGTAAGCTCCGAATATAAACTGGTATTTGCGTATGTTGACGACATTTTTCGGTACTAGTCAATAGGAAGCAAAAACTTCACAAAAGCGGGTTTCAACCCCACGCGTAGTGTCATGACTTTCGGTGTACCATGTTGATGCGCTCCCCCGCTAAGTTGTCTATGTCTTTACAATGGTAAAAGTATTGCGTCACAAAAGTCCATTAGAGAAACGAGCACCATCTACCTACTGGAACTACATACTGACTTCTAGTCTATGGCGGTGTAAATCGTCACCTTTCGGATTAGTTTCTCAAAAAAAACGTCCATTTTAAATCATCATCTTCCTGCTCTTATCCCAAATTAATTGGGGTCAGCGCAACATGTTTTGTTAGAACACAAAATCATTGTAACAAAAAAATTTGGTTACCGAGGTCAAAAACACTACGTCGCTTTTACGAAACACCCTGACTGAATGGACTGAGGATGGCAGTAATTTAAACCCCTACTACACGGTGTTTTTATTGTAAATCCTTCGCCAAAATTCGTTGATTCAAATATTCGAATCCTGCTAATTCGAAAGCTTCGAATTCGGCTAAATATTTGGCTTTTATCGAATAGCAAAATAAGCGCCAGTAAATTACAAATTCATGTCAATTCACAAATGATTGACTTTACATATCCCAGTTGATCGATGTCTTCACTTCAAGCGGTACTTGACATTTGTTTTTCCACTTAATCTCACATCCCCTGACTTCCCACGCGAAATCAGATCAGAATGGTTTTACCTTGTCGATGTTAAATAAAATTACTCAATCTTGTTCAATCATGTCGTCAAAATACGAAGCAATTTGGCATACGTACCTACTCGACTTATCGAGCCGAGGAAAACAAACAGGCTTCAATTTTGATCTAGATCAAATTAACTACTCAAGTTCTGTCTGGAGGATTTAGGTGTTTTCAATAAACAAAGTGTTAGGAAAAATACTGCTTTGGTTTGTAGGGTCAAAGTCAAAGACAAAATTAGTCTACGAGACTGAACTATATATAGGTACAGCCAGCTGCAACATTCAACTGTTGAGTGATGTTTTCAAATCCTTTCAAAACTTATTATAAGTAAGTTCTTACTTGATTGTTTAGTGATCAACGTAAACGATATATGGAAATGGACCACAGACAGAAAAATGAAAAATGGACGAGTTAGGATATGGAGAAGTTCGGGCAATCTCTCTCTCTCTTCGTATGGAACACCAAGTCGTTCAACGACCCGATGAACCCTGATGTCAGAGTTTTTCAACCGCCTACTTCTTCTTCTTTTCGTGTGAGACACCGAGTCGTTCAACGACCCGATGAACCCTGGTGTCAGAGTTTTTCAACCGCCGCAAATCGTTGTGTAACGACCGCCGTCATAGACAGCAACCAGGGCCGATGGCTTAACGTGCCCATCCGAAGCACGGAACCATCTTGCTTTTCGAACAATCATGTGGTTCAGCCTGCAATGTCCTAGCCAGACTGGGAACAAGTTCACAAAGTGATAAATATCAACTATGTGAGTGACTTCACCAGGAATTGAACCTTCGGAACCTTCTGCGTGGCAGGCAGTCATACTAACCACTGCGCCACATCGGCTGTCAATTTCGGGCAATGAACAAAGTCATTCATGGTTCTAGCCTCTCCTCAACAAACCCTCGTAGGGTTACAAAGAAAATACAGCATAATTTTATATTATGCACCCCACCGCACCACATGTTATACCTTCAACAATTTCTTATTAAAAACCACACGAGCTCTAACCCACACGTGTAAAAGCAAATAAGTTTTTTATCTATTTCTAGAAACGGTAATAAACGAGGGAAATATAAACAAGTCGACTTTATTCGGAAAATATAACAAAAGAAAAATAAGAGGTTATATTTTGAAAATTGCAGCATACCATTCTGACGTCCCTCTAACCTTAAAAAAGCAACCAAGACCGTGTCAGACACGCTCACAAATAGGGTTTCGTAGTCAGTCAACGTTTAAGTATCTTACATTACAAAGTTAATTCTCTCTATCTCAGCGTTACAAAGTTAATTTTGTTGCTCGTTTGTTTGCAGCTGTATGGTTACCAACCGCAAATTGAAAAACTTTAATATTTCCTTAATCTTTAGTGGTACAGTATTCGTTATAGTTTTCATGGTAACTTCATATTACAATCTATATTTTTTCTAATTTTTAGCATGCTTACTTTAGTAGTTACAGCTGGAACAAATTATGGCTTTAAAACGCCCCTTTAAAAAGCAAATATCTCAAAACATTTTAGAGAATTTGTTTCAAAGAAACCTCCCCTTAGTTTTAAAAGACCTATTCAACAATACCCTACTTAATATAACAGGTGTAAAAAATTTTTTTGCCCCCTTTCACATGTACGGGAAGGGGGTCCAAAAAACAATAAAAATATTTATTTCTCATCATTTCTAAATTTGGGTTAACACGATCTATCTTCACACCAAATTTGATGTCGATAGCTCCAAAACTGACGAAGTTATGGGGGCGCGGCATACAGACAGACAGACAGACGGACAGACAGACAGACTTACCGAAATGATAAGGGTTTCTAGTAGACTACGAAACCCTAAAAAAACCTAAAGCAACATAAGAATTAGGAATTATCCATCCAAAAATAGCAATTTATTCCAAAAATGGACTTCCACAATAAATCATCCGATTAGAATAAATTATGATTGATGTTATTTTTACACTTACGTTTGTTTTCATTCAACACAGTTTCGAGAAAACCCACAAGAAAAAACACACGGCAACGTCCGTTTGTGCGTTGTTCGATTTTCCATCTTATTTTCATACGTATACCTCTTTGACGTATACGGTTTATGCCAAACGGTTTGGCAGACGCAGCGTTGTGCGATGCCAAAATGCCAATTGACATAAACCGTATTCGTATGAAGGTAGGGTAGACAATCGAATGAATGACGCACAAACCGAAATTGCGTGTGTTTTCGCCAAACCTACGCTTGGTAAAAATTCCCTGGAGCTTTCTTTTGAACAAGCAGATCTATGTATTAAAAAACAAAAACCCGACTGCGGTAATTTCTAAGTTGTATTTTGTGATAAAAATCCGCCATCTTAATTTATGAATTTTTTATATAACTAGTGTCACTCACGCTGCTGACTAAGACGAGTCTAACGACGTCTCACATGTCAAGATCCGCCCAGCAGTTTGGGCTGTAGCCCGTGATAACGAAGTTTTCGTCTACATACAACAATCCTCCACCTGAGTCAGTCGGGTAAAAATAATAGAAATTAGATCGTATCGTAGTTGGGTCATTCTTCGGAGGGTCAAAAATTGTGGTCACAGGGTAGTAAATGCTAAACTATACAAGTTTAGACATATCGATCGATTGGACATGATTTAACACTTCAATACCTATCTGGAATCGATTAAAAAGTCTTTTTTTATGTTCACTTAGTATTTCAAAACCCAGTCTGAAAGTTGAAAACGGGAGAATTTTGGGTGTTCTCCGCGTGTCACACCGCGCACTAACTTTTTACAAATGATGATTTTACTACTTTCCTTTTGTTTTGTAAGTATCTATTGTATATCAAAATAGTCATCATGAAGCAATATAAGTATTAGGTGAATGATGAAAAAAATATGTAATGGGTGTAATTTTAAAAATATACCCAATTATGTATCGGTCACACGATTTCGGACACTTCGCCCAAGCGTGGTAAAATCAGTCATAACTTCTAAGATTTTAACCGAATCTAGCCGAGATTTTGTTCCCTAAATTATTAAGATATGCTTTATTAATCTAGCAGAGTTAATGGGCACCTCAGTGCCCAGAGCCAAAAATATTTCCAAAAGGAAGGGCAGACACAAGTTTTGCTACCCTTGCATGTAAGTTACGTGGACTCGATTTTCTCTTGAATCGATACTCTCAGAGATTCGTTATTTACAGGGTTGATCTGTATTATAGTCTGGACTATAAATCTATAATTTTATTTAGATTCAATAAAAGATGGCCGAGTTATTATCAAAAACATTCTGTTTTTGTAATCTGCGTGGAGTAATTTGCGTGGCAAAATACCCACGCAGATTACAATTCTTCCCACGCAGATTACACCATGGTTATTATAGTTAACAAAAGGTTGAAATTACCACTGGAAAACTATTCTTTTAACTAATATTTACTAGAAGTGCACATTAAAAGATTTTTACTGCAAATATTATCAAGTTTTTTAGATTTCATATCATTTTATTTGCTCATAACATTCTTACGAAATTTGAGTGTAATTTCTTTGATTTTGAGTACAATTTTCGTCAAAATATACTGAATTTTGGTTCTAATCAATCCCTCAAGTATATTTCGATGGCAACCAATCGAAGTCTTATAGGGTTGATGTGCATTTTGAGACAAGAAGTAAAAACTATAGATTCGTTGATATGCTAGTGACAGCATTAAGCTTGCTTAACTTTTCTCCGGTTGCTCTACCTATTTCTTAAAGAAAAAAGCAGTGCTAAAGCCCCCTTCACATGGTTACGGGAGCAGAAACCAGAGGGGTCAAATGCTAGTCAACTTCCTAAGCAGGCAGGGGCTGTTTTGTATATTCTGAACACCTTTTATCAGAAAAAGCCCCAACGGAAGTGGACTTGGAAGAGCCCTGACGGCAGGACGAAGGGCGAGATCGACTTCATCATGACGGATAAACGGCATAAATTCAGGGATGTCTCAGTGATCAATAGGTTCAATCGGAAGTGATCACCGACTAGTAAGCGGCACCCTAAATATCAACTTCAAGCTAGAAAGAAACCGCATGGTGAAGAAAGTTCTCCGTCCCGATCTGCCCCAAGCTGGACATGAGAAGTTCCAACTTGAACTGAAAAACCGATTTGCTGCCCTGGAGACCCCGACAAACGTTGACGAGGACCTAGAGAGCATAGTCGGGGGCTGTTCGCGAAGTGGGGACGAAGCATTTTCGTACAAGGCGAACAGACAAGAAAGCCTCTCGTTTGAAAGTTTGGACAACTTTCAAGCGAGGCCCTGGAACTGATGCTAATTAGACGATAAACACCAGAGGATGCATTGCCAGATCCCCAGTCACTTAACAAAAAGATCCGAAGTATGGTAAGACGCGACTTCCGAAGCTATAACACTCGACTCGTAAAGGAGGAGATTGAGAAAACCCGAGGGTCGAAAGTTTTTACCAAGACACTGGGGAGGAGTCATCTGGCAAAGTAACTACCTCGAATGGTGTAACTGTCACATCGGTTCCAGAGATTCTCGCTGAAATTGAGGACTTCTATGGAAATCTGTATGCATCGCATGCGCAAAAGCCTTCACCTGACGCGACCCCAGACCCAAGAGCTCCTCTCTCCCGCCACTTTACAGAAGATCTCCCGGACGTAGATATAGACGAAATCGGGGCGGCTCTCAGACAGCTTAAGAATGGGAAGGCTCCCGGGAAAGACGAAGTGGCCTCTAAACTACTTAAAGCCGGTGGAAAATCTGTCCTTGCAGAGCTGTAAAGGCTTTTCAACTCTGTACTAGCCAATGGGACAACCCCGAAGGCGTGGAGCAGAGGTGTAGTCGCATTGTTTTTCAAAAAAGGAGACAGAACGCTTCTCAAAAACTATAGGCCGATCACACTTATGAGCCACGTCTATAAGCTGTTCTCGAGAGTCGTCACGAATCGTCTGGCAACAAGATTTGACGCCTTTCAGCCACCGGAACAGGCCAGGCTTCCTAAGGGCTTCAGTACCACTCACTTTTAATTTAACGTCGAGCCGTTTTTCGGCTATTACCATTAATGCTTTTTTTTCTCAAACTTAGCTAGGGTAGCTTAGGGATTACAAAAATTGTAAATTTTAGAATAGGAGCACTTCTGGGCAGGTTTTGGGGTTTTCCTGTCCAGGAGGTCCGACTAACAATACGCATGTAACGCCTTTTTAAAATCTTGACCGAATTTTGTTTTCACTTACTGGTCGTTGAGGCATAAAGTTACATGCCGTGTGGTTAGCCTGGCCAGCCCCGAGGCAGTGCCTTTATTTTTATTTTTTTATCCCGCCCGAGCCGCGTTTATAATAGGAATAAAAAATTGTTATAAAAAGGAGAAAATTGTGCCTTGCAAATTTCTCCTTTTTACAATGACTAATCCATTTCTGTGTAATATTGACTATCAATAAGTAATATTTTATATTCTATATTGAATAAAGAATTTTTTGTACCGTGGACCACATCCATACTCTAAGGCAGGTTATACAGGAAACAGAGGAGTACAACCAACCACTGTGTATGGCTTTTGTGGACTACGAAAAAGCCTTCGACTCTATCGAAACCTGGGCTGTTTTGGAGTCCATGCAGCGGTGTCAAGTCGACTGGCGGTATGTGGAGGTGCTGAGAAGCCTTTATCAAATGGCTACGATGTCCGTTCAAATACAAGACCCATCAAGAAAAAAGACCAAAGTGACGGACATAGTCTGGAAGTGTAGCAGGCTGAAGTAGCAGTGGGCTGGCCACATTTGTCGTAGAACCGACGGACGGTGGAGTAAGCGAGTTCACGAGTGGAGGCCACGCCTCGGCAAGCGTAGCGTTAGACGCCCTCCGGCTAGATCGACCGATGACTTAAAAAAGGCGGCTGGTAGAGACTGGAAGGCAAAAACGGGAGATTGTGCCTTATGACGTTCCCTGGGGGAGACTTACGTCCAGCAGTGGACTGCAATAGGCTGAAATAGAAATAGAAAGCCCTCTAAGCTTTCTGATGTATAATCGGTTCATAAACAGGGCGACATCGTTAACTCAATTAAGTGTTACGTCAATGAGAAACGATGTCTCCGTCAGGCGCGTGTCATAGAAGTCTGAACTTTGGTTTATCCATCTAGTAAAAACTTTAACGAAGCCTGAAAAACTTTGAATGTTTTCATGTAAATAGTGAATAATAAATTTATTTTCCATAACCTGTCTCCATCACAGACTCCATCTCTGGCATATAACCTAGGTCCTAGACTATAGTCAAAAACAATCCTATTAACTCATAGAAATAGGTGAAAAAATAATGGAAATACAAAGATAAAAATAACTTTGTAATCTGCGTGGCTCGATTTGTAATCTGCGTGGCACACAATATTTTGAAATTAAATATCTCGAAAAGTAATCGTGCTAGCAAGGAGCACCAAACTGTTCTGTAATCAGAAAAGTATACAGAATCATATTTTATTGTCACCACCTTCAAATTGCTTAAATTAAAATTTGCCACGCAGCTTACGCGGAGAATCGAAATCTGAATAATGACCCAGTTACGACCAGAACGTAATAGTTTTTGTATGTTTCTGTATCAAAGATGTTCCGACTCAAACATATAAAAATCTGCTATTTCATCTATACCTACAAGTATTCTGTCCTCCCCAACCTGTTACACACGCATCGGTGGAGTAAATAATGAAACGCGAAAGGTCAAAAGTCAAAATTAATCATTTCTATTTCTGAATAAAATACAATTTCTCTGCTTTATTCAATTTCAGGACGTCACAATAAACAACAATAGACTCCAGGATATTTGTCAAAATTGTACAATAAAGTCCCAGGGCTATTCGGGAATATAGTCCAATATTAATTTTTCCGAATTTCCTTTCCATTTTGAAGCTTAATATACATTTCCGTTTAGTGTTGCTACTACATAGTCATATCGATAGACTATCGTTAAACTGATATGATATCGATAGTTAAAAATACAGCCATACCCTCAAAAGTACCCTAACGTTTCGTAAGATTGAAAAGCTATCGATAGTATCTATTTATTACAAAACAATTTATTCAAATAATTATGTCAGGATACAAAACAATCGATAGTATCGAAATATCAATACTATCGCTAATATCGATACTATTGATTGTTTTTAAATCGATACTATTAATAGTATTGCACTTGACGATAGTATTATCAAAATAGTAATAGTAGTTCGTATACGGGGTGTAAGGGACGGTGTAACAAAAACTTTGCAGGCGTGCTCAGACCATGAAACTGAACAATTTTCCCCATGGAACATAATTGTGGTGGTGGGTGGTAAATGAAAAAAATTTCTTCCTTCCTTCCTTCTCATACAAAGTCAGTTAGCTGATCCTGAAATTCTTTCTTTATTTAACAATTTCTTTTTATTTAACTCCTTATGTTCTGTGGGAAAAGTTGTTCAGTTTCATGGTCTGAGCACGCCTGCTAGGTTTTCGTTACACCGTCACTTAAACCTAGTATATTGTGTAGGGGTTTTTGAACCAAAACTATCGATACAGTTCTATCGATAGCTCAGCAACACTATTTCCGCGGACCAATTACACAATAATAGCGATGTAATTGAAACAAATGTTCATATTAAAACGATTTGTGAACGCCTTTGTCATTTACAAACCGGCTTATGAAGTGAAATAATGGGTTTTGTAGTGTTGTTCCATGGCTGTGCCTAGTTCTGTTACGAATATTGTGGAGATTATTAATCAAATTAAATAAATACCTAAGTAAGTAAAACCCTTATATGGTTTAGTTCAGTTTTTATTCCAAAATGATAAATTCAACACATATTCAACATTTTCAGAATTTCCGTATAATTTTTGAATTGCAATATATTTTTTTTTATAAAAATATTTCTTTTTGTATTTTACTTCATAGTTTTACCCTATAAAAATTAATTTTATTTTTGCAAAACAAATCATACGTCTCATGGTTCTTTCACAGTCGTAGAGAACGTTTTTTAGCAAGATACAAGAAAAGTAGAAAATTTTGCCGAATACCGGAAGAAAATTTTCTTTAGCGCGGAAGTCATGCTCTGTAACATCACTAGCAAGTTCATTATAACAATAATTAGTACAATTGTTGTCCATTGTGATGTGATGGTGAATACTTAATTCTCTCAGGGAAGGTCCCGTCCCGGACGACATTACTTACACTGAAATATCTTTTCATTCTACAGGGTGTTAGGCAGAACGTTGGACATACGAAAAAGAGTGTTTCTAATCATGATTCTGAACAACTTTTACTATGAGGCCACATGCGAATTAGCATAAAAAATTTTAGGTGTTCCATACATATTTGCCGACTAGGTATGAATTTTTCTATGGAAAATTCAAATATTTTTTTGCGAATTCGCAGGTAGCGCCATAGTAAAAGTTGTTCAGAATCACGAGTATTAACACCCTTTTCCGTATGTTCAACGTTCTGCAGAACACCCTATATTATTACATCCTAAATTCACCTTTGTTTTTATATTTTTTTTCCGCATTACTTTGAACTCCCATGATGTAAGTAGGTACCTATGATATATGATGCCACTGATGCTTTCAGTCGTAGTAGCAATTCTGCGTTCACCGTTCAACTTAATCGAGGAGGGAAGGACAAAATGTGTGCTCTTGCGTTTGCACCTTACATTATTATCCTGCGCAACTAACTACCTTCGAATAATGGACTCCAATGTGTATAGCATCACTCCATTTCTACCCGTGGGTGTCGTAAAAGCGTAAGCGTGGCGTCAATCTGCCTATCCCAAAAAGACATGCGCTTGATTTCCTATACTCATGTCATGTATGTCATAATTATTATAATCACGCATTAGGGAGACCGTGCGCGGGGCGCCGCCTATACAGTTAGCTCACTTAGTAGAGTCATTCGGGGTAAAACTGCGCAGCGGGTAAAACTGCGCACCGTCGATATTACGGAATAGGGCGCAGGGGCAGGAACGCTTATTTGCTGGGAACACGTGTACCTGAACCGCCATTTTAGGTCCAGACTTTCTGTGCAGTGCGGGTCGATTTTCTACCTATTAGAACCAAAAATACCAAAACATGGTTATATTCGGAACTTATTCGGTGCAAGGAAAAGTTTGTGGGAGTGTGGATTATGATCATGAAGAGTTTGCTTCTATTTTTTTATTTTCTATACATATTGAAGTTCTTTTTCAGTAACAACATTTCAACCGTGCCTCAAAAGTGTCAAAGTTACGATGAATTGTTTTGAGTACTCATTGAATGGGGTAAAACTGCGGGGGTAATAGTGCGCACATGACGTATGTGGCTAGATCTGCGCAGTTTTACCCCACTATAGTGATATTTAAAAACGCATTTCTGTACAGTAATACCTATATTATATTCTATCTTTCTTTTTTAATTAATTTATACTATAAAATGCCTCGTAATTATAAAATACAAACATCTCATAAGACCTTAATTATTGTGAAACCCTTGAGCGCAGTTTTACCCAACACACCGCGTAGTTTTACCCGCATCACGGGGAAGAAGTGCGCACTCTGACTTAGTCACTGTTTTTTTAAATATATGAAAAACCGCATATTACATCGCAAGTTGTTTGTTTGTATTTGAGAGTCCATTAACCAAGCTATTAGACAGCACTTACAATGTGTCTCAAATCGCAGTAGTTTGGGAGTTATGACGTGAAATATCCAAAAGTGCGCACTTTTACCCCGAATGACTCTACTAGCGACGATTTTGATGCTTACTGACTTTAAATGGAAATAACCGGAATCCCAGGGGAACTCAAGGTAACTAAGAAGATGGTAGCATGCATCTTATTTCTTGGATTGAAATTTGGTTCAGAATCATATTATCACGATCTTTACCTATCAGATTATGTTTTTTTTATTCTTTGAGACTTTTGACAGCAGCAACCCTGGCTATGTAACAAGTGACAATCGCAAAAATCCTAAATAGGGTCGATTGAATCTTCTGCAAACTCTGTATTTTGTGGTAGCAGTGTACATGGCTGACTGTAATCTACGCAGATAATAGGTGCATTTTAGCATCTGGTGTCCCATTCGAAGAAGAAGAAGCCTCTAAGGTCGACTCGAACCTATTTATGTTAGGTACAAGTGCCGACGCTCTAAAAAATTTATCTGACATTTACCTTCAAGATGAAAAGCATTTTAGTTTACCGTCGTCGATCTGCCTACCCCAAAAAGACATGCGCTTGATTTCCTATACTCATGTCATTGTATGTCATTCATGATATAATCAAATCACAAATTAGGGAAACGGCGCTCGGGGCGCCAATAGAGATGGCTCACTCAGTCAGTAGTCAGTACTAACGACGATTTTGACGCTTACTGACTTTATCTGGAAATAACCGGAATCTCAGGGTAACTGAAGGTAACTAAGAAGATGGTTGCCGCGAACGTCATATTTCTGGGATTAAAATTTGTCTCAGAATTAGGTAATATCACGTTCTTTCTCAGATCGTGCTATTTTTATATTCTTATACTTCGAGACCTTTGACAGTAACAACCCTGGCTATGTAACAAGTGACAGTCGCAAACATCCTAAATAGGGTTGATTGAATCTTCTGCAAACTCTGTATTTTGTGGTAGCAGTGTACATGGCTGACTGTAATCTACGCAGATAATAGGTGCATTTTAGCCTCTGGTGTCCCACTCGAAGAAGAAGAAGCATCTAAGGTCGACTCTACCCTATTTATGTTAGCTACAAGCGCTGACGCTCTAAAACATTGATCTTACATTTACTTTCAAGATGAAAAGCATTTTAATTTACCGTCGTCGATCTGCCTACCCCAAAAAGACATGTGCTCGATTTCCTATACTCATGTCATGTCATGTCATGATATAATGACAAACGATGCCACGCCGTTTGTTGCTGCGTGACAGTAATGGTTACAAGTTGTTGGATTAAACACTTGTTGTCATGCTCATACATGTTTGGTCCTGTGATGAATTACCGTGGCTTATGCGAAAGGTCAGAGCAAAAAGGTCTTTATCCTTTTAATCTTAACTGTCGGACGCGAGTGTTATATCTCTCGTATTATGAGTGATGTGAGCTTTTATGAAAGAAGAAAGCTTAAAAGAGTATTAAGATACCCTATTCATTTTTGGTAGAAAATGCAGGTAAGTAATATTTTTTTGGCAGAAAAATTAGAAGACGTCTAAAATTGCAATTTTTTAAAAATCTTTAAACAGTATGAAGTCTTTAATCTCTACGGTTTATATTTCTGAGACAGCCACATTATCTATAATACCTATTGTGTGTTTCATCCTAAACACGTTGACATTAAAGGAATCGCCGAAAAATTGAACCATTAGGAAATGCCTACCTAACCTAAAAATAGAATCCAATATAATGTTCATTAAGGTCCCTAAAAGTTTCGAAGGGACAACCCTAATTAACCTTTATCCAAACTACTTATAGTGTAATGAAATGACAACAACAGGGCCCGATCACAAATTAGGAAAACGGCTATACAGATGGCTCACTCAGTACTAGCGACGATTTTGACGCTTACTGACTTTAACTGGAAATAACCGGAATCTCTGGGGAAGTCAAGGTAACTAGGAAGGTGGTTGACACGAACCACGTCATATTTCTTGGATTTAAAATTGACTTAGAATCATATTATGACGTTCTTTATAAAATTTTGCTGTTTTGATATTTATATAATTTAGAGATTTTGGACAGTAGCAACTCTGGCTAGTGCCAATCACGAAAATCTGAAAAAGGGCCGACCTTCTGTTTTGGCCCGATACAGAATACGTTGCGGGTTTTATTGAGTACAATGCAATGAAACTTAAAAGATTACCAGCAATATAGAATCTGGCCTTGTTAGCCATTATAATCACAAAATAGAGAGTTTACAGAAGGGTCACTCGACCCTATGATTTTCGCAATTGTCACTTGTTACTTAGCCAGGGTTGCTAGTGACAAAAATCTCAAGTATAAAATATCAAAACAGCAAAATCTGATACAAGAAAATCATAATATGATTCTGAGCCAATAAGGTACCTATATGAAATATGACGTTCGTGGCAACTATCTTCTTAGTTACCTTGAGTTCCCCTGAAATTCCAGTTAAAGTCAGTAAGCGTCAAAATCGACGCTGAGTGAGCCATCTGTATATGTGCGCCGTTCCCTAATTTGTGATAATATCATCTTTGCACCTTGTACCTAACATTACCATAGTAAAGTTAGTTTCAATCGCTTGATGGTCAAAGTTTGAGTGAGGTGGGATGTCGTAATTAGTGTGAAATGTTGAAGTTCGTTGTATACAGGGTGTTAATTTAAAGTACCTGATTGGCTGAGTTACCTCGGTTAATTAATAGATGTCATTGTTAGTTTTAATATTGTATTGAGAAACTTCTAGAGCCATGTTATTATAAAAATATATAGATGGCGCGCTTCATCCCCATATACAGGGTTATTTTTTAGTCAGTGCGCAAACTATGATGATGTTTCTACTCGTGATTCTGAACAACTTTTATTATGGGGCCACCTGCGAAATCTAAAAAAAAAATGTTGGTTGTTCCATACATTTTTGCCGAGTAGGTATGAAATTTTCTATGGAACATCCAAATTTTTTTTTGCGATTTCGCTGGTGGTCCCATAGTAAAAGTTGTTGAGAATCACGAGAAGAAAAACCCTGCAAAGTTTGCGCACTGACTAATAAATAACCCAGTAGATATATGGCGATATAGAGCACCATCTTTATTTTTCACCTTATAATAATATAGCCCTGGTCAGTCCCTCATTCTAAAAGAACTGGTGAAAAAAACGGCTTTTCGAGAATAACACCTAGTTAGATTGATTTATCGCCCCCGAAACCAAAAACTGAACTAAAAATTCAAAAACTGTACGCCATCTCGTTCTGTTTTGGAAAATTGCAAAACATTTAGAAAACGGAAGCACAACCTGAGCTTACCAGAAATGTAAACTAAAATACTGGAGAGTTTCGGAGTTGTTATTTAACAAACAAACAAACAAACTTTACCGGCCGTGATTGGGTTGCGTAATGAAATGAAATTACATTTTGCAACAGACAGGCGTTTTGAGTAAAGGTAAAGTTTGCGGTGTGGTGCCGGCTTAGAATAGCTTCACCCTATATCTTTCCCGTGGGTGTTGTAAGAAGCGACTAAGGGATTTGAGAGTTGATGTGTATTGCAATTTTAGGCGACAGGCTGACAACCTGTCGCTATGGTGATACACAGTCTTCTGAAAAACTCTCAAACTTTTTCACACGTGGTGTAAATAGCCGCTTTTTACAGCCGTTTACGCTTTGCCTACCATTCAATGGATATAGACGTTATGCATGTAAAGTTGCTAGAACAGTCACAGTCATCAAACCGTGTAAACGCACCCTTAAGTGGGTACCAATCGCTATAACAAACTAAAATGTAACCTGAGTTTCGGAAAAATACAGTGAAAAACATTTTTAAACAGAAACATATCCACTGCAAACGGATATATCAAAAAATACCGGAGAGTTTGGAGGTGTTTGTTATTTAACAAACAAACAGACAACTTCACTCGCCGTGATAGAGTTAGGTAATGAAATAACATTTTGGAACATATTATGTACAAACACAGTACAAAGTACAGAATGAAAAAAAAAATTGGACCTCCCATACAAAATCGCTGTTGAGCTAATTGATTTACTACGGGACGTCCAAATTTTTTTTCATATTTGGACCCATGCTCCATGGGGAAAGTTGTTCAGTTTCATGAGTACCTTGACCTCCTTTCGGCTTGTTATACCCTTTCCGTTACTCCCGGTATACAGGGTGTAAGGGACAGCTCTCTTAATACTGATAGGGTGCATTCAGACCATGAAACTAAATATACTTGGATAAGTAAATATTAATTTCAAGAAAAAAAAATTACGTCTCTTATCATAGTAGGTATATGCAGTCAGCTGATCGTCACTTTGTATGGTAGCTCAAAAAAATATTTACGTCTCGTGAAATATTTTCTTATGGAAAGTTGTTTATAGTTTCATGGTCTGAATGTCTGGCACCCTATCTGTGTACGGAGAGCTGTCACTGTCACTATTAAGCCATGTCGTTAGCAAATACAAAATCCACAGCTGCTACTTCGACCTGGAGAAAGCGCAAACTGCCGCAGACCTGTTCTTTACCATCCGAGGGTCTGCGCCCGAGCTGGTTACCAACCGGGACCCCTTGTCACCTGCCATGCAGAAGGCCTTGAAGATAGTGAATCTGGGTCAAATCAAGATCTCTGGCAACCGGCAGCTGTGGATATGGCAGTTGAACGACCCCGGCCTTGACAACTACGATTATGTGCAGGACGCGAAGATGTTCTTCCTGAGCACAGACGCGTGGCTGCTGAACAACGAGGAGTTCGCTGACGCTGACGTGGTGCTGATGGACGTCAAGGACATCTCGCTCAAGTTCCTCACCAAGTTCAACGTCTCCGTCGCCAAGAAACTCTCCAAGTATCAGGAGGACGCAATGCCGATAAGACTGAACCAGATCCACACAGTGCTTCGCCGCCTGCCGAGCGAAATGGTCGCTCGATTCGAGCAGCTCCATGGGGGCAAGTCCTCGGACCACCTCCCGACCTACGAGGATCTGAAGTCGTTCCTCGAGGCCGAAAGCAGGCGAGTGGACGTCCAGGCTGGTGAAGCCCACGCAGGAGACCTCTGCCCTCGCCACCCGGAACGGCCGGGTGCACCGGCGCGAGGAGGCAACAGTAGGCAACCCAGGCGGTACAACACCGCATTGGAATCAGGGTGTGCCTACTGCAGGAGACAGCCACGGGGTGGCAGCGTGTCAGGAGTTTGCTGCGCAGCGGGTTCAGAGGAGACGGGGTGTGGCACAGCAGAGGCGTTGGTGTTTTCGGTGCCTGGGGCCGCATCAGGTGCGAGTGCCCTTCAAGCACCAACTGTAGGTACTGCCAGGGTGCACACCATCCGCTGTTCTGCATGAATCGCTCCGGAGACGGCGGGGGCAGCGCTGGATCGGGTCAGCGAAGGAGCCTGCCCACCAAGGGAGGAGCAACGCTCCCCACCCTCCAAGGAGGAGCCCACCTCCGCATCAGTCACAGGGACAGGCAGGGGACGTCAACAGTCGGAGCCCACTTACCAACGGACGGGACGATCTCCACCACGGCAGCAGGTGCCGGATTGGGAGGAACGACACGGGAACATGGCCAGGACACCCATCCCAGGTACGGGATCAAACGGGCGGGTGTCAGGGGGCACTAGGCAGCCACCAGGGTACATGCAGTATTCTGCGGGCTTGAGCCACCTGGTTGGGTCTCAAGACCCACGCATGCCTCCGCCTATGCCTGAGTACCCGCGGCTACAGGCGCAACCTCGGTACGGACGTTTGCCGTCGGGGTACTATAGAACTCCAGCCATGGCCTTTATGGGCAGACCCCTACCAGCAGGAGTGGGACCCATACACGGGTTTGGGTAGCGAGGATACCCCGCGGGACGCGCCTCACCGCGTTTAGATTCCCGCTAGGTAATCGCCGCCTACTCATCAGCTTCGGCTCCCCGTCCAATCACGGTACTTTTGCCAACAGCTAAGATTTGGGTATGGGGATACGGTGGCCGGACCATTCAAGTAAGAGCCCTACTGGATACAGGGGCTCAGGATGTATTGTATCGAGTAAGCTGGTGAGTAGGCTAGGCCTAAATGTACGGCCAAGTGAGGATGAAGCTGTAGGCATCGGGGGCCTAAATGTGCCTGACATTCGGGGTCAGACGAACTTTGAGTTCGCATTAGGTAGCACATGTACAGGGGTCAGCTATCAAATCTCAGCCGTGGTGCTGGATGAAGTGGTTGGGAAACTCCCTCAGGTTAGGTTACCACCAACGGTACGAGGGTTAACCACAGGGATGGAGTTAGCTGATCCTGATTTTGATACTCCTGGTACGGTGGACGTACTTCTCGGGTCAGACGACCTCGGGAGATTATGGTGCGGTAGGAAGAAGGTACTCCAGGAAACTGGATTGGTGGCCGTAGATACCACAGGGGGGTAGCTTGATGTCGGCCCAGTTTGGAGACCTCAGGACCTACCAGAAGGGATACGGTCCTCTATGGTAGTGTGCTGTCAGAGGTGCTGCAGAGGTTTTGGGAGTCTGAAGAGCCGCCCACGGCGGACAGACGGAAGCCAGAGGATGACGAGTGCGAGTTGTTCTATCAATACAACACTGCGAGATGCCCGTCAGGCAGATTCGTGACCAGGCTACCTTTTCTCCCAAACCGCCCCGCTTTAGGTAGTTCGCGACAGCTCGCGGAACGGAGACTACTCGGAATGGAGCGGAAGATGAGGCGAAACCCAGCACTTCGGCAGAAGTATATAGAATTCATGCGGGAATATATTCAATTGGGCCACATGTCGGTGTCCAGCCTGGATTGGAGGTGTGTCGAGCATTATTACATTCCACACCTGGCTGTCTTGAAGTCACCTGAGGCGAAAATACGGGTGGTGTTTGACGGTTCTGCTCCTACCTCGAATGGTGTGTCTGTGAACCAATGTTTGCACGCGGGTCCTAAATTGAACCGGGACATTGTGGACATTCTCACAGACTTTCGTTTGCACCAGGTAGCGTTCGTCGCAGACGTCAAAATGATGTTTCGCCAAACCATGATACATCCGGATGACCGTCGGTATCAGCTGATTTTGTGGCGTGAGAGCCCAGATGAGCCGATGGTCACATACGAGCTTAACACGGTGACGTATGGACTTAAGCCAAGTCCGTATTTGGCAGTACGTACGCTGCGAGTTGGCCGCACAGGAAGGGTAAGATATCCTCGAGCCGCAGCAGTACTGGATCGCGACGTCTACGTGGACGATATCTGCACGGGTGCTGATAGCGTGGAGCAGGCGCTAATTCTACGAGACGAGCTGACCGCGATCATGGGTTCAGGAGGTTACGAGTTGCGGAAATGGTTGTCCAGCTGCCCAGAGCTCCTGGCTGGTTTGCCAGGCGAGTTCCATCAGGACCCGCACCTCTTTGAGAACCCGGACAATCCAAATACGTTGGGCATCCTCGGGGTGCAATATAGGCCAACGCATGACGTATTCACGTACAAGATCGAGCCCGACCTTTGGAGAAAACCTGGACTAAGCGGTCGGTACTGTCGACAATCGCTAGAACGTTCGATCCTAACGGATGGATCGCCCCGGTTACGTTCATGGCGAAGTGCTTTTACAAAGGTTGTGGCTAGCCAACAGGATGGGACGACCAACTCTCCGGAGAGTTGTTGAAGGATTGGCTCAAGTTTGTGACCACCTTACCAGGATTGTGCACATCGCGATACCCCGCAAGTTAGTCCCATCGGTGGGATGTAAGGCTACCCTACATGGGTTTTGTGACGCCTCGGAGCGAGGGTACGCGGCAGCTGTATACCTTCGGACAGCAAGTTCAACGGGAACTGTGCACGTGCGTCTGGTTATGGCCAAAAGTAAGGTGGCACCAGTCAGAACTAGATGGACCATCCCCAAATTGGAATTGGCAGGCAGCTCTTCTAGCGCGCTTGCTAAATCATGTAACCTGCAATCTGCGTGGTACCATCAACTTGGATGAAACGGTGTACGCGTGGACTGACAGTCGGATAGTTCTATGCTGGTTGCAGACGTCGGTACACACTTGAGGTTTTCGTGGCAAATCGGGTGTCACAGATTACGGGGTCGGAAACTCCGTTAGTGTGGAGGCACGTACCGAGAATGGAACTCAGCGGACTGGCTTCGCGCGGGTGCAGGGCACCTGATTTGGTGAGTCACCCACTGTGGTGGGGACCTCAATGGCTGACTGAGTCGCCGCAGGAATGGCCATTCAACGAGTGCAGGGCGCCGCTTGGGCCACCTGATCGAGGTTTGCGAGTGAACGTGGGGCAACTCGTACCGAAGCCTAACCCAGCTTTCTTGCTGGAACGGTATAGCTCCTCGACAAACTTCTTGGGGTGACAGGTTGGATCAAACGGTTCGTGAACAACTGCAGGAAGCCTCAAGCAGAACGGAACTTTACACCTGTCCTCTCGCCTGCGGAACGGAATGCGGCTCTATGCTCATTAGTTAGAGTCGTCCAGGCGGAACATTTTGAAGAGGAGGTCAGGCTGCTCAGGGATGGACGTGGAAAGCTGAAGGAGGAATTGTGCGCCTCAACCCATTCCTGGATGAGCAAGGTATGCTCAGGGTTGGAGGCAGACTTCGAACGCTAGCCTGCCCTTTCGGCTCGGCATCCACTGTTACTTCCAAAAGGGGACCCTTAGTTGAGCTCTTAGTCAGGATCGTCATGAGAAAACTCGCACGCGGGCTGTAATGCGCTATTGGCCATTCTACAGCGCGAGTTTTGGATCTTATCGGGACGACGAACGGTGCGTAGCGTTGTGTTTAGGTGCTTGCCTTGTTACCGCTTGAAGGCAGCCACAATGCAGCCACAGATGGGAGATCTTCCACCGGACCGGGTGACGGAGGCCTGGACGTTTGCAGGTGTGGGAACGGATTTCGCAGGCCCTTCATGGTGAAGGCATCACGCCTGCGGAACGCAAAGTCTATAAAGGCGTACTTGTGCGTATTCGTGTGCCAAGCCACCAAGGCCGTCAACTTGGAGCTCGTCGCCGACCTATCTACGGAGGCCTTTTGGCAGCGCTGGAGAGATTTACGTCGCGACGAGGGCGACCAGCGCTGATCAGGTCGGATTGTGGTACCAACTTTAAGGGTGCTGATCGGTGTATGAAAGAAATTGTAACGTTCTTACGGGAGAACGAAGAAGCCATCAGCACGGGCCTCCCGTCAGGGCATTGCCTGGGTGTTCGATCCACCAGCGTGCCCTCACTGGGTGGTATTTTTGAAGCGGTTGTAAAGTCCGCTAAGACGCATTTGTTGCGCAAATGATTTGCTAGGTTAACAATTTTGACCCTTACGGAGG